>JADPWL010002409.1:0-11810 GCA_019059595.1 Marasmia exigua | reverse complement strand
AGACTACACTAGTTCTACCAGTCATACCAATACTGAATCTGAGGATTTATCATGTTGATTTTGAACGAGAATATATCGAGTTCAAATGAAAACTAACAACTACGGCTAATATTATAGCGTTAAAAATGATTTGCAATGGACAATACGACAAAAATCATTTTCCGAATGAAAAAAGCTATTAGGTATCTAAAATGAAATTGAAAAAAAATAATTTCAGAATTTTAAACAGTATTTATGGGGATATTAAATGTTCCTATGAACGTCACCACTCGGCATGGACAAATTAATAACTCTTTTCGGTCACGTTGTTTTAAAATAAAAAGTTTAAATCTCTGATCATTAAAATTACAAAAACAAAATAAACAAGACAAAATAGACAGTTACAGTAAGTAACTTAGTCATCCAACTTATTTTATTGGATAATATAGCACGTCACAATACGTGAGTCTTCAGCCTACGTCACTTCGGCATATTAATTAATAATTTAAAAAGTAAAATACTTTATTAAAAGTCACACTTAATGATAATTAAAAATAGGGTCATCTTTTCTCTTTCTTTATTCTAAAATAAATAAAGATTCACAACATCACAGCATTGCATCTGACTCGAGATAGTAGACTCGAGCACCTGCGTTATTACGGATATCAGAACCAACAGCGCAATCCAAACATATAATATAGATTTAATAATTTTCTCTTGTTAATACATAATTATCTATCTATATAAATAAAAATGAATTGATGTTCGTTAGTCTGATTAAAACCCGAGACCGGCTGTGACCGATTGACATAAATTTAGTTGTAAAATGTTTGTCTTAGTCCAGGGAAGGTCAAAAGGTTTTAGAAATAAAACAAAAAAGTCGGCGGAACGAAGTACGCTAGGAAGTCACTAGTAGTATAGAAAACAATCAGACAAATTCAAACAGACGGTTCATGGACACAAATGTTTGTACTGTGCGGGGATCGAACCCGCAAAGCACCAGAGGCAGTATTCACTACCACTGATCATCCAAATGGGTCGTCATAAAAAAAGGATAAGCGTACATATACAAATGCTAATATTTTTTGTAGTATCGTCCATTCGGATAAGTTATTATAGATCTACCTGCGGGTACTTGGGCCCGATGCGCGTGAGCCATTGCAGCGCGAAGTCGTGCAACGCGCGCGCCGCCGCGTCCGCGCCGCCCACGCGCAGGTACGACATCACGATGGGCACCAGCACCCACAGCAGCTGGATGCCTGCCGGATAAATTATTTTTAAGTAGGTACAATGAAAATTAATTATTCATTGACCTTAAACTCTAATATATCTTTTTATATGGCTCTACCCAAAGATAATTCGCCAATGTCAAGTCAATTTGGTAGTCAACAGTCGAAGTCAGTCAAAGTCACAGTCACTCAATAAAACGCCGGTGTTTTACGTTTTATCGACCTACGGATTCAGCGGATATTATCACTCTAAAAGCAATCGCGAGTTTTAAGACTATCAAGTCCAAGCAAGTTGTCACGAGACAACTCACTCGACACACAATAGCAGTGTTAAAAACGATACAATCCAACGATTCTTATTATTAGGATCACTTTGCGGCACTTCACTACACAAATAAACACTAAATTTGCACACTAAAAACCACAAGACACTAATTTAAAACCTATGAATTGCATCAGCTCACACGGCATGTTTTAGCCCTACCCACCGAATCCCTGTGATGTATAACTATGCTGATTTTACTGACAGATTTCAATGTGACAATTCTATACATTTTTGATTCCATTTGACAGATACACAATATTGAAACTTGACATTTGCATCTGTAAATTTAGTCCTCATAGTTAAAAACCAGGGTAGATTCTGGCAGTAGTACTAAAACACCCCGCGTGGGCTGATGGAATTCAAAGATTTTAGAGTAGTTTTTAGTGATCTAATTTGGTGCTTATTTATGCATTGAAGTGCCGCGTAGTGATCCTAATTTTAAAAATCGTTGAATTGTAACGTTTTTAACACTGCTATTGTCTGTCGAGTGAGTTGTCCCCTGACAAATTGCTTATACCTAATAGTCTAAAAACCCGCGTTTGTATTTAGAGTGGTATCGGCGGAATCCACAGGTCGATAAAACGCAAAACACCGGCATTTTATTGAGACTGTGACTTCGACTGTTGACTACCCATTTATTCTCAATCCACCTTATTATAAATCGCGATCGAAACTTATTTCCGTACTAAATCTATTGTCATCCCGTTCTAACGCGCAATGTTAAAAGGGGCTGGCGCTAATTTTATTCCGGGACTATCCTTAGATTGCGAGTCGTAATAAGGAGGAATAAGTTACTTGACATTCGCGAAATATCTTCGGGTAAAGCCATATTATAAAAAACAGGGTATAAAACTTGTGTTACTAATTAACAGACAATATAGGAATTGGCTATTTGCTAGTTGCTTATAGGTTAAAAATAATAATATAATTCATGAAAAATAAGTGTATTATTTACTTAAAATTAGGTTGAGTGTAGGTATTTTTATAACTAATTAACTATAAATAGTTATTTATAGTTTATTAGTTATAAAAAAATTGTAATCGTAACATCATGTAAATCAGGCGGTTGGTGTTCCAAATAAAATTAAGGAAATAAAAATAAATTAAGTTTTGTAAAGATCAGACGAAACGTCTTACCTCTATGACTATCCTCTGTAAAGCAGCATACAACACAATTTTGGTATTAATTTAAGTGTGTATCGTAGTAGCGACATAAATTGGGAATCATATAATTTTTCACAGTCACTCAATAAAACGCCGGTGTTTTACGTTTTATCGACCTACGGATTCAGCGGATATTATCACTCTAAAAGCAATCGCGAGTTTTAAGACTATCAAGTCCAAGCAAGTTGTCACGAGACAACTCACTCGACACACAATAGCAGTGTTTAAAAACGATTACAATCCAACGATTCTTATTATTAGGATCACTTTGCGGCACTTCACTACACAAATAAACACTAAATTTGCACACTAAAAACCACAAGGCACTAATTTAAAACCTATGAATTGCATCAGCTCACACGGCATGTTTAGCCCTACCCACCGAATCCCTGTGATGTATAACTATGCTGATTTTACTGACAGATTTCAATGTGACAATTCTATACATTTTTGATTCCATTTGACAGATACACAATATTGAAAACTTGACATTTGCATCTGTAAATTTAGTCCTCATAGTTAAAAACCAGGGTAGATTCTGGCAGTAGTACTAAAACACCCCGCGTGGGCTGATGGAATTCAAAGATTTTAGAGTAGTTTTTAGTGATCTAATTTGGTGCTTATTTATGCATTGAAGTGCCGCGTAGTGATCCTAATTTTAAAAATCGTTGAATTGTAACGTTTTTAACACTGCTATTGTCTGTCGAGTGAGTTGTCCCCTGACAAATTGCTTATACCTAATAGTCTAAAACCGCGTTTGTATTTAGAGTGGTATCGGCGGAATCCACAGGTCGATAAAACGCAAAACACCGGCATTTTATTGAGACTGTGACTTTGACTGTTGACTACCCATTTATTCTCAATCCACCTTATTATAAATCGCGATCGAAACTTATTTCCGTACTAAATCTATTGTCATCCCGTTCTAACGCGCAATGTTAAAAGGGGCTGGCGCTAATTTTATTCCGGGACTATCCTTAGATTGCGAGTCGTAATAAGGAGGAATAAGTTACTTGACATTCGCGAAATATCTTCGGGTAAAGCCATATTATAAAAAACAGGGTATAAAACTTGTGTTACTAATTAACAGACAATATAGGAATTGGCTATTTGCTAGTTGCTTATAGGTTAAAAATAATAATATAATTCATGAAAAATAAGTGTATTATTTACTTAAAATTAGGTTGAGTGTAGGTATTTTTATAACTAATTAACTATAAATAGTTATTTATAGTTTATTGAGCACGCAAAGTATTGCATCCACTGGTAGTTAACGTTAATAACATCAATTAACGGAGACATAAGTATCTAAACGTCATACGAGTGTCATGACACTCATGTCACTTGTCATGTCAAACAAAGTTGGACGGCATACATTGCTGCTGGGTTGCACTTTAGAAAAATCATTACACCTAATCAACCACAAAATTTAATGAAATGATTATCTTATACGATTCGTAGGATCAGATATTATAGCTGGATTAATTATTCGCCCGTATAAAATACACACGCTGTAGACATGCGAGAAAAGAAAATGGGCTGGACATATAACATATAAATAACAGACCACAGGGTGGCAGGAATATAAAGATGGGTGAACGATATTGAGCGAGGACAAGTTTGGTTGAGAAAGGCACATGCGTAACATGGCAGATAGCTGAAAGAGGCCTGTTACTTTCCATTCTTGGACATATCGTTACAGTTTGAAGATAATGATGATTTACGTAAGTCTTCAGGTGTGGCAGCTACCAGCTCATCCAGCGCAGTAACAGCAATTATAACAGCCCTTGGCTGGCTAATAAGCCATGTTTGATAGGCTTCCTCGCAGCAGCGGTTCTCGCGGCGACCCTGGTGGCCGTCAGCCTGAAGGGGTCGCTACCATTGGCCCTAGAACAGACTTCTCCCTATCCGACTATACTCACGAGAATTCTCTGGTGCAGCCGCCACCAGCTCATCCAGCGCAGTAACAGAAGCTATAGCAGTGCTTGCATTTAGCTAGGCTTCGCTGCTCCATTTTTCAGGAGACTCACCACCATTGGAGTTAGTCCAGACCTGTCGTTGCAATTGTACAGAAACTTACGAGAATCCTCAGGCGCAGCAGCCACCAGCTCGTCCAACGCAGTGACAGCAGCTATAGCAGTGCTTGTATACGCCGTGGAGGTTAGCTTCGCTGCGGCAGCGATCGTTGCAACTGGTTCACTTTCCAGCAGACTCACCGCCGTTAGAGTTAGATCTGTCGTTGCAATTGTACAGAAACTTACGAGAATCCTCAGGCGCAGCAGCCACCAGCTCGTCCAACGCAGTGACAGCAGCTATAGCAGTGCTTGTATGCGCCGTGGAGGTAAGCTTCGCTGCGACAGCGATCGTTGCCACTGGTTCACTTTCCAGCAGACTAACCGCCGTTGGAGTTAGCCCAGACCTGTCGTTGCAATTGTACAGAAACTTACGAGAATCCTCAGGCGCAGCAGCCACCAGCTCGTCCAACGCAGTGACAGCAGCTATAGCAGTGCTTGTATGCGCCGTGGAGGTTAGCTTCGCTGCGGCAGCGATCGTTGCCACTGGTTCACTTTCCAGCAGACTGATCGCTGTTGGAGTTAGCCCAGACCTGTCGTTGCAATTCTACAGAAACTTACGAGAATCCTCAGGCGCAGATGCCACCAGCTCGTCCAGCGCAGTGACAGCAGCTATAGCAGCCCGAGTGTGGGCCATGTCGGTAGGCCTCCTGGCAGCAGCGGCTCGTGCGGCCACGCGGGCGGCCAGCGCGCGCGCCCACCAGCCCGCGGGCTCGCTGCCGCTGGAGCCCGACCAGACTACCCGGAGCACCGACACGCACGATGCGAACACCTTCACAATATAATACGGTATACGACTACTTTTTTTAATTTTGCAATCAAAAGACCTCTCAATGATAGAAACATCGTTGAAAGAATCACTTGATTCTCATTTAAACTACCTGAGATATCACAACCTTTAAAATCACATTATTTTGGGCAAACCCAAAACGCTCCATACAAATGGCTACTTAGATGTGACGTCACACTTAAGTATTTTGTATGCATTTCATTTGAATTTTGTATGGTAGCTATTACAAATGTTTCGTTTATGTCAATGATTCTATTATAATAATTGGTGCAAATTTGTATGGGTTATTCAATGGTATAATTATTTTTAATAATTTCATACTTTTAAAATGGACTTGCCCATGAATCTTTGAATGATCATAAAACCGGCTAGACGTTATATTTTTAATTGAGAATTTTTGCCTTTGGCACATATTGACCTATATTTTGACAAAATATTTATATTTTGTAAAATCTTGAACTTAGTCGTATACCCTATTAATCAATATTTCAAAACATCACATACATTCAAAAGGATTGCACCACCCTCCCCTCTTCTATCTAATGGCCTTTACCTGAAGGTTGTCTGGTAGAGATCGCTCCCAGCGATAAGACCGCCTAAATTGTACATTGTATCTCTGTATACCTAGCTTTTAAGTTTTGTATGTTGTGCAATAAAGAGTATCTATCTATCTATCTATCTACATTAATCTGACTCCGAGATAGGAAGCTCAAGCACCTGTGTTACGGATATCAGAACAGCGGAATTACAAATATATAATACTTTTCTTTTGTAAATACATACTCAAAATACATAGAAAACACCCAGACCAACGCAAACAGACATGTTGATGCACACAAATGTTTGCACTGTGGAATTCGGAATGACTTTACTACAGCTCCGTAAGACATGGTCTACCTACAAAGTAGTTTTTATTATGTGCACTATGGAAAAATAGTCCATTTTCTGTAAAATTAAAAATTACTACGTAGTGTAATACTACGAGTACGTAGTTTTTTTCATTATCTCTCTACCTCTTTCTTGTTCTCCCCCTTCTCTCTTTCTTTCTCTCTCTCTCTCTCTCTCTCTCTTACTCGCTCTCTCCCTGGAGCGAAATAGAGATAGGGAGTCCTTCCCTATCTCTATCTGTCTGTATCTCTCCCACTCTCTACCTTTCTGAAATATCCGCTAGATGGCGTACTGTTGGACTGAGGTCCAGCTTCAAGATCTTTCGTTGTCTCGTTCGTCAAATTCACATATTACATTCTAAAATATGAAATTACATTGTAGATGAACTTTAGTCCATCACGCCATCATAAATATGAAACAGGTGTGGATGTCCCTTACAAGGTAGACTGACGACCTAATCAGGATTACTGGAATTCCTTGGATAACCTTTTGGGAGGCCTATGTCCAGCAGGAGTACTTGGATGAAATATGAGCATGATGTGGTAAGCAGCTCCAATGTAAACCGCTCGTAGTGTCATAACCTCGTGTCGGGCGTGTCTAAACACTGGCGGAAGTGGTTTGATGCACGGGTAGTGCAGCGGCGGCGCAGGCGCAGCGAGGCTCAGCAGCACAAGCCATGGCGCGCGAGCTACCACCGGGTCGATGCGCTGGTTGCCTCATCTGGTAAACATTCATTTTTACGATAATTGCTCCGGTAGTTTTGGTAGAATAGTATGGTAATCGCGGTACTGAGGCAGGGGGAAGATCCTTGCGTGGATGGGCCGCGTTTAGTAGGCCAAAGACTTGTCAGCCCCCCCCCCCCCCCCCCCACAAAGGTAGACCGACGATCTGACGAAGGCGCGGAAATCTCTTGGATGGGCGGACAGGACCGATCTGTGTGGACGATCATGGGGAGAGCGCCTATGTCCAGCAGTGGACGTTTTTTGGCTGAAGTGATGATGAGGAATCGGAGTTGAATATAGTTTTGCTGTCAGGAGAAGACCAGGTGAGGGAGAAAACATCATTAACATCAATGACTGAGTCAGCGAATTCCTTGCGCTTTGCGAGCCAACCTCACGCAAAGCGCAACGAATTCGCTGACTCAGTTATCTCCAGAAAATGTATGCATCATCATCATCATCATCATCAGCCCATTTAAGTCCCCACTGCTGGGGCACGGGCCTCCTCAATCACATGAGGGGTAATTGCCATACTCACCACGCTTGGCAGACGGGTTGGCGAGGGTTTTGATATAAATGCAGAGTTTTCCTTCTCTGAGTGCTGATGATCATGCCAGCAGCTTTACCTTAGTCGCCTTTTACGACACCTCGGTAAGAGTGAGGGTGGCCTATTCTACTCTGCCGGGAAAATGTATGCAAAAACCGTGAATTAGTGCATTTTATTACTATCGACTTGAAAGATCATTTTTCTGTAAAACCAATGGCTGTCATTCTAATCAAACTACATATTAGCCATTATAATTAAGCTGTCTGGCGCGTCGTATTGTTAGCCGAAATAATAAAAATCGGATGGCTAGACATCACTAGTCGATACCCCATTCCTAGTGACGTCTGTCAACGAAATCGAGCTGTCAGATTAATTGTAGATTTTCGCGAGTATTGATATTTGTTAATTAATTTGTCGCTATTATAATCTTAATCCTACTCAGAATGCGTTTCATTGTTAACCGTATAAACCAACAAGGGCGAGCAACATAAGGCCTCCGGACCCATAGGGGGGGGGGGGGAGGTAAAACAAAACTTTTTGAACAGAGGGACTGCACGTGGGAGCGCGCACATACTGAAGCCACTTGTTCGTGACGGCCCTAGCGGCAGTCCGAATGTAGGCCGAGGGAGTGGTGCACACCCGGGTGGATCCACAGTCAGGGGTAATCCGTACAGAGGACGTGGTAGTTACCAGAGGGGGTCAGATGCGGGGGAGCGCACCATATGGGGGCTTCTAGCGCAGCAACTCTCTGATAACATCAACCAGTCCTCCAATAGTGGGGAGACGAAGAGGGAACAGCCGAGGGAAGCTAACCAAATGGGGGAGCAATCCAACGCTGCAACCTCCTGTCATACGCACAGAGGAAGAGGCGCAGTGGACTGTGCTATTCGGAAGAGGAGAGAGTTACAGCGACAGCAGGCAGTAGCGCCTGATGCAGCCCCTTCCAAAAGGGTCAGGGAAGAGAGCGACGAAACCGCTCAGGTCCAAGTTGGCGACATGAAACGTGCCAAGACCCACGGTGACTCCTATAGGGAGGCGCTGACCGGTGTCAAGATGGCAATAGTCGCCGACAACTACCCAGACACGAAAATAACGCAAGACCTGATGGACCCAATCCAGGGCTGCAATATGGGGCCTGTTAGAAGACACTCCGGATCCCCTTCCGGTTGTCACACCAGGCCGTACTGTTTGGCAGGAGTACTGCACGTTACGTGTGAGGGGGAGAAAGCTGCGGAGTGGCTTCGCGGTCTCAACGGGAAAACCGTTGGGAGCGTGAAGCTTAAAGTGGTCAGCGCCAAGGAGCTTCCAAAGCCAATCAAAATGGGCTTGGAAGACCAGGAATACCTGGTGTTTAGACACCTCCAGGGTTAAGAAAAAGCTGCAGCGCTTCAATCCATCACTACGGACCTGCGAGTTGAAGGTGCTAGACATGAAGGTCGAAGAGAAGCACACCAGACGCATCATCCTGATGGACAGTGTGTCTGCAAAGGTAGTCAAGGAGAAGGACTACTGTCTCCATGCTGGGCTGGACAGGAGTACCTTCAAGCTGCTTGATGACCCGAATAGGCAGAAGGAGCCTGTCGAAGGGAGTAAGGGAGCAGAAGCTCCTTCTGTTTTAGGCCAGCAGGAGGAGAATGATAGGGTTGGAGGAACCTGCTGCTGGAGGCGAGGTGGCTCCGTCCATCTGCACCTCATCTCCCTGCGCGTCTCCGAGGACTGACGAACATCATAGGCCAAATAGACGAACTGGGTCTGTCGTCGCCGGTTGGCGCTGGGGAGATGGGGAACATGGACGATGCTGAATGCGAGGGAGGCGGCCAATAATGGCAGCCTCAGTTAACGCCGCTACCACACTGGACCTAATGGCGGGAATAAGGTGCGTACAAATCAATCTTCATCACTGCATCGGGGCAACGGCCATCTTGGCACGCCACCTGCAGATGAATAAGTACGATATTGCATTGATCCAAGACCCTTATATAAGAAAGGGAAGGATTAGTGGCTTGGGTGGAACGGGTGGTGTAATTTTTCATAACTGTACCATTAATGATATGAGGACCTTGCGTCTACGTCAGGAATGGCATAGATGCAATGCCCTTATACAATTTCTGTTCTAGGGACCTTACGGCGGTTAAGGTCCAACGTGCGGGAGAGAGGAGGGCAGGATACGGTTATTCTGACCTCTGCATACTTCGACTATACGGACAAGGAAGTTGTATCTGGCAGGATCAAGGACCTTGTTGAATATGGCAGCCGGGAGAACTTGGACCTAATCATGGGATGCGATGCCAACGCACACCACACGGTCTGGGAAGCTCGGATGTAAATGTGAGGGGAGAGAAACTACTGGAATATGTGGTAAGCACTTCTTTGCACATTCTAAATAAAGGTAATAGGCCAACGTTCGTAGACTGCAGACGAGCGGAGGTAATTGACATCACGTTAGCCAATAATAGGGCCAAGCTCGAAGATTGTTAATTGGCATATTTCTGATGAGATAACCTTATCTGATCATAATTATGTGTGCTTTGAGTACAGGACGCTGGTATCAGCTCCAGTGCTTCGTAAAAGGAATCCTAGGAACACAGACTTGGCAAAGTTACAGGAGTGATCTGCGGGAAGTTCTCAAGGATTCTAAGGGTAAGCTCAATTCCTCACTAGACATAGAGCTTTGCAGCAGACAATTTTGGTGCGGGCTGTGAGCACAGCTTGGACTAACAACTGCCCTGAAAAGGAACTTAGGGCTAAAAAGGTACCATGGTGGACGCCAGAATTGGTCAAGCTGCGGCAGGAAACCAGAAGGGCGTTTAATAACGCCAGGTCAACAAAAGACTACGGGAGCTATGCACGATGTTTGACCAACTATAATAAAGCTGTGCGGAAAGCCAAACGTAAGGCCTGGAGAGAACACTGTGAATCATCAACAGCATTCCAGAAGGAATGAGACTCTGCAAGGTAATCTCAACGGTAAAAGCGCACCCATTGACAACTGTCAAGGATGCCAACGGGCAGCGAACAGGATCAGGAAAGGAGACTCTAGCAGTAATGCTCAACACACACTTTCCAGATTGTATTGTGATAGATAAGGAACAGGAGGACCCGACAAGCTTGGTTGAAGAACAATACCGTACAACCAAAGCAGATTGGGATACTGCAAGGAAGGTGGTAGATGAGGGTAAGGTTGCATGGGCTTTGAACGGTTTTCCGGCCGTTTAAATCACCTGGTCCTGACTCGATCTATCCCATTATACTTCAGCAGGTGTGGGAATCTTGAATTCACACCTGTGTAGACTGTATAGGGCCTCCATTGCCTTTGGATATATTCCGAAGACATGGAGACGAGGTTAAGGTCATCTACATACCGAAACCAGGTAAAGTAGACTATGAGGAAGCTAAGCTAAAATTAATTTTATTATGTAATTCACTAAACTTTGTATCAAAATTAAGTCAATTACTGAGTTAAGTTGCCAAATAATTAGGATAAGTGTGCGCAAACCTGTAGCTTGGATAATTCCTGGAATTTCATACCGATAAATTGTTCGGAGGCAATCTGTCAAGTGATTCGAACCTACAACGGACAAACCGGGAAGTATAAGTTTTTTAATCTTATAATTACATATTTCTACAATGGTTATAACGATATAACTGGAATCTTGTATGTTTGAATAAACTTAATGCAAACAATAACCTTCAAATACTTACCTACGAAGAGTTTGCAAACAGGTTATTTACTGTCCCTTTTGTTACTTGTTAAAACATTTCACAGTGCTCAGTGCTGATATATGATTTTAATACTATCATCCTAAACAGACATTCTGAATAATTATTGTTGTCCCAAAATAATCACAAATATAGGTACCTACATAATACCTGTTATGCATCCGAATGTCAAAGTAAATCAGTCAACAAAACTGTGCTTCCTATTTGATTAGTACTTACAAGTACCTAAATACTATTTTATTCATTTTTAATAAATATATATTAACTTTATCTCCCCAAATTTCTTTAAATATTTGAGTTCTACCCTCCATTAACCTCAACAAATATTTTATTTCCCTTTAAATATCACTCAATTGACTTACCTATAATCAATTAAT
>JADPWL010002406.1:0-13272 GCA_019059595.1 Marasmia exigua | reverse complement strand
TGAACACATCAAGATTTTTTAAAAAAATCATCAATGTTCTTTCGCACGTACAAAATACAGTCCAAAATGTATTGGGAAGCTACAGTTAAAATGTCGATATTCTTAAACAGTTCTTTCAGCGAATCGCGAGGCCTAAGGTTGTATATGGAGCGGATGGCCCACTTCTGCAATACAAAAATAGTCTGTATCTCTGTATCTGTATCAGCCGCCGACTCCCACAACAAAAGACCATATGACATTATACTATGAAAATAACTAAAATAAACTAGTCTCGCGGTTTCAATATCAGTCAGATGTCTGATCTTCTTAACCGCATATGCGGCGGAACTAAGTCTTCCCGCCAAGGCTGCCAAGTGTGGCTTCCATTGCAGTTTGGAATCCAGTGTAATACCTAAGAAAATTGTCGAATTAATAACTTCAATGTGTTCATTATTCATAACGACGTTAGTGTTGACCTGCTTTACATTGGGCATAGTAAATTTTACACATTTGGTTTTCTTGGCATTTAAAAGCAAGTTGTTAGTTGTAACCCAATGTAGCACTTGTGAGAGAGTGTCATTTACGTCGTCAAACGTATCTTTTCGACGGTCAACGTTAAAAATCAACGAGGTATCATCAGCAAATAACACTACTTCACAAAGATCTTGTGCAAAGTAAGGGAGGTCATTTATGTATATTAGGAAGAGCAGAGGTCCCAACATTTATTTAGCTTTAAAATTAAGTGTCAATACTTTGTATTCCCTCCCCTCGCCCTAATAACTGCTCGAAGACGATTCTTCATAGACCTGATCAGCTTCTGAATTGATTCTTGTGGAATACCTTCCCACTCCTCAATCAACGCCGCTTTCAGCGCATTCAGACATGAAGGAGCAGGAGTTCTGGAACGAACCTTCCTCTTCAATTCATCCCACACGTGCTCAATGGGATTCAAGTCAGGGCTGAGCGCCGGCCAGTCCAATGTGGCGATACCGACTTCTTCGAGGTATTCAGTGGTCACACGAACAGTGTGACAACGAGCGTTATCGTGCATAAGGAGGAAGTTATCACCGATATATCCCGCATAGGGAACGACATGTTCCAGCAGAATATCGGAAATGTACCGGTCTGAAGTTAGACCGCCTCCTCGTCCCCCGCCAGGCACGAAAACAAGCTCGGTTTTACCGTAGAAGGAAATGCCGGCCCACATCATACAAGAGCCGCCCCCATAAGCCACTGTTTCAGCGAAACAGCACTGTGCAAATCGCTCCCCAGGCCGCCTGTAGACCCGACCTCTTCGGTCGCTACCGTGCGAACACATCCTGCTCTCGTCGGAGAACAGGACTTGCCTCCATTGCTCAACCTCCCAATCAAGATGGGTGCGAGCAAATTGAAGGCGAGCTTGTCGGTGAGCTGCCGTGAGTTTCGGGCCTGTGGCAGGCCTTTTTGGAGTCAGATTCGCTTGCTTGAGTCTTCGACGAACTGTCCACTCGCTGGCTGCTACTCCACGAACATCTCGGAGCTCCTGTTGGACGTCGACACCAGTCAAATGCCGATTTCGGAGAGATGTTGACACGATAAAACGGTCATCCCTCTCCGATGTGCACCGGCGCCGTCCAGATCTTGGTCTCGGGATAAAGCCACCAGTCTCCTGAAAGCGCTTGTAAACTTTCGAAACACAGGACTGGCTTATGTGGAGCCGACGAGCGACAACTCGCTGGCTGAGCCCTTCTTGCAATAGGGCTACGATTTGTGCGGCTTCTATAGGTGTTGTCTCCATTGTCGTACAAGGTAAAGGGTCAAAAGTAGCAGAGATGTGTACCGGTCAACGTCTGAAAGTCGACTGATAAAGAAAATGCGATAACAGGTGCTTTTATAGGGGTCAATAGGTCGCAACTCGAGACGTATCAAACAATTGAAACACGTCTTTTTCGTTACTCCTTCGCTTAATCCGGGATAGCTCCACAACTACTGGCTCGATTTGAATGAATTTGGTATCAATTTAAAGTGAACAGTTGAACCTTAAAATGATGTCATTTTTATAATTATAAAAAATTTATTTACTAAGCAAGATCGCGCGAAACCAATTTCAAGTAAGTGATTCCAAACTTTTGCTCGCGATTGTAGTTGCACATATTTTTCTCAGGACTTCTTCCATGCTAGTCTCAAATGAGTCGTAGTTTGCAGAAGGGGGTCTATAAACGCAGACAATGATATGCTGCTCCAGCTCTGCACACGAAATTTCAATAGTTCGTTCTATAGATAGTGACTCAATATCTTTACGTTGTTTACATTTAAGAGTACTTTTTAACAAAATGAGTGACCCTCCTCTTATTGCAGAGGATCTCGTGAACGAACTGATAATTTTGTAATTATTAATAGTAACAATTAATTGATGTTTATTTAACCAATGTTCGGTGAGATATTATAGTACATCAACATTTATTTCTGTTTTAAATTGTCTTCCCTGGTCAATAAATTGCTAGAGGCGTCCTCTATTGTCTTAAACTTAAATTTAAATTGTTTGGAATAATTTCGAAAGTGTGCCTATATATATTATTTATATTAAATGCTAACAAAGTAGCTAGTTCTTTTTTACATTATAAGGCAAATAAAACTTTTTGCCAGTCACTATCAACTTATAATTAATAAATTTATTTGTGTCAAAAAACACAAAGTTGTCCCTATGACTAGTAACTAAATTATATAATGTAGTATTCAATAGGTGAATACTGTTATTTTGTTCTGATAAGTAGTGCCTAGAAAATGGGAAGGCACAAACAACTATTTTTTTTACAGCAATCCCTTTTAAACGGAAGAACCCTTTAATGATGTCCTTTTTATTTGAATTTAATCCGTTCCCCAGCATTAATATAATAATTGAATCTTTATCATAATTACAATTTACCACCCTATCTATTATTTGGGTAAGAGATGCATTTGGCATACAATAATTAATTATTTTACAATTGAGTTGCTTTTGCAAAAGGGGAGCATAGCCAACTCCAATTGAATCTGAAAATACTATTACATTATTGTTTGTATTTATAGTACTAGTAGTAGTCATAGTAGGCATAGTACAGTTCGGTACATCCCTATTTGTGTCTAACAGGATATTTGACATATCTGGCACTTGGTACTGGGCAGCTGGGCTGCCACCCTGGCTGCACTTACCTTCCTCTGTGCCGCTACTTACAGTGGGAACCTGGGGCTCGTCTGCCGCACCCAGATTGCAGCTGCACAGGGCCATGTACCTGTTTGCAGCGAGGATGTGCTCATGTATCTGTCGCTGGGCTGAGGTATAATTTCCAGTCATTACTTCTAATGACCTCCCCAGACGCTCGAGCTGAGTCTGCAGTTCTCGAACATCAGTCTCGTACCTAAGCCTTTTAATTTTTTACTATATAATTCTAAACTATCAATTAAATCTATCCGTTCCTTTCTTAAAAGTATGTTTTGGTTAAAACATTTTTTCCTTTTAATTAATTTATTTGTTTTCGTAATGTATTTATTTATTTTAATATATTTCTTAATTTAATTTTTACTATTTAACTTAGTATGACTATTATTTAGAGTAAGACAATCAATATGAGAGATGTCCCGCCCAGTTGGTGACACTATCAACTCCTCATAAAGGCTGTGAGTGTTTAAAACCTCTTGACATTGTTTGTCCTCTTCATACAGTCTGATGGTCCTGTTTGCGTCACAAAGCTCCACTTCGAGGTCCTGAATACGAGTTAGGGCCTGCTCGTATGTGTTCCGGCATTCATCGAAACTGCTGACTATTGTGAGAAGGTTATCACGTTGAATAGTGACATTCATAAGCTGGGTATGAATGTCTGCCATTTCCGTTTTTAATTGGGTGTTTAAGTTTATTATTTTCATAGACTCCTCCTCATTTTCTTCACGTTCCCTAAGAAGCTGGTTTTTGTCCTCCCTTTGTTCCTTCAGTTCCTCAAGGGCATGCTTTAGTTTTGTTTCCAGTTGTTGAGTGGTGGCCTTGCGAGTCATCATCTTGGTAATGTGCACCAAAAGGCAATCCTGGAATTATTTACAAAGACAGGTGTACAGCAGATGAATTTGAAGTTATTTATGTTGTTATGTGAGAATAGGTAGGTATGTAATGTAATATTATTAAATTTTAGGTAAGTCAATGAAGTATTTTAAAAGGAAAATAAAATAAGTGACAAGTAACTACTTATGAGTAAAGGAGGGTTCAACACAAATTTAAAAAGAACTTAGGGAGATAAAATTGAGATATATTTCATTCAAAAGGAATAAAATCGTGTTTACTTGGACTGCGACAAGTACACAAACCTGTTTTGTTGTCAGATTTACCTATACATATACATGCATAATAGGTATCTAAAGCTGAGATTTTGGGACGAAAATAAATACTCAGAAGTTCTGTTTATGATTTGATTTGATAGTATTCAATTAGGATATCAGCACTGAGTACTGTGAAAAGTTTTAACACGTAACAAAAGGGACCGTAAATAACCTGTTTGCAAACTCCTCGTAGGTAGGTGTTTGAAGGTTATTGTTTGCATTGACTTAAGTCAAATATAGATGATTACGTTTTTATCATTACACAATTGAAGTAAAATTTAATTAAAAATTAGAAATAACACTTATACTTCCCCGGTCCGTTGTGGGTTTGAATCACCTTGACAGGTTGCCTCCGAACAGTTCCTCGGTATAAATACCAGGAATTATCGAAGCCACAGGCTTGCGCACATTTATCCTAATTAATTAGCCACTTAACACAATAATTGACTTAATTTTAACACAAAGTTTAATTAATTACATAATAAAATTAATTTAATTATTATCAGCTGGCGATTTGACGTGTGACGCTTAGGGTTGCCAGCAGGACAAAAAAAAAGGTAGGCAGGCAAAGGTAGGCAGCGCACTAGTAACTCCAATGGGGTTGCGGGTGTCCATGGGCGGCGGCAATTGCTTACCGTCAGGTGATCTGTCTGTTCATCTGCCACCTATCAAATAAAGTAAAAAATAGCATTGATAAATAACAGTTGGTATAAATTAGAGATCAAAATAAAATATCAGAAACGGAGCAAAAGGCACAAACATTGGGTAGGTACTTAGGTTCGGTGTCACTTCCATTTCACGCATGGCGCGCGTGTTGCGTAAAGGTGCTTAGGTAGACAGTTACTACTGTGCCTACAACTTGTCAGCTTAAAAAAGAAATAATTCAATGGTCAATTAAATGTTATTCTGTTCATTATTTTTTTAGTTTTTCAAACATAGCTCGGGTTTGTTATCAGCAAACCCGTTTAGCAGGCGTGGTTATTGATTAAGCCTAATACTATCATAGAAGTCACGACTTGATTTTCGAGACTCGAGGCCTTTACACTGGAGTGTGACAGTATAAGGCTCATCATCTCATTACGGCATGTTATCTCGGAATAAATCATATTAATCATATGAGTATTCGTTTAGACTATTATGTGCATATGTTGGGTCGGTATATCGCCTGAAAAGAGCTCAAGCGAAAGCTTGAGCGATCGGAAGGTATAGGTACCTATTTTGTTTATATAGTTTTGGGCTAGTATATTGAAGGGAGCTAGAGCGACCAAAAGGCTATATATAGCTAGCCCAATACTATTCTACTCATTTCAAGAAAAAAATATCTTCGTAATGTACTCATGGAAGTTATTTTAACATTTTAGAACAATTTTGTGAAGGTAAGTATGTTATCTTTGCACATGTAGCAAATTAGATAGTAGGTAGCCCCTTTTAATTGTAAGTAAGTATTTTAAGAATATGTAGGTACTTTTGTCTGAAACATGACGAAGAGACTTTGTTTTCAAGTAAATAGCTTAATTTCAACATAATTACTAAGAATAAAATGGTGGCGGTAGACCACCGGACAATTGTTCATAATAAGTTGAACACGTTGGTTAATTACTACCATTACTGTCAAGTATCACATGATAAGTAAGCAACACAATATGTAACCAGGCCAGAAAACTTCGTTTTCCAAACTTTTCATAAATTCAACACTCGTGTTGGTTGGCACACGTGTTCTCAGAAGATAGATTAGTGGTAGGCAGGAAATGCAAATTTGACATATCCCTTCTGTTCCTTACATAAAAAGTTTATGTGTTCCCAGTCGATAAGTACGGCCTCGACTAAGTTTATGAATAGAATCAGCTGTTTTAGGGTTATGTACAAGCAATTTTACGTAAAAACTTCACTTGCTAATTACTCGGAAACTAATAGCATTTTTTTTTTTACTATTTTTCCAAGGTCACCCAAGGTAAGCCCTATTTACAGTTTTCGATACGTTATACCCATTTCCTTACACCCTGTATATTGTCCCCACTGCAGGGCAAAGGCCTCCATCATAGAAATTAAGTTATCGCTACTATGATGGGAGTAGGCTTAATCACCACGCTTGACTAAAGCGGATTAATGATCACAAACTCGATTAATGTTCGAAATTTTGAAATATACTTTTGCTCGACCCGGGAATCGAACCCAGGACCCCGAGAACACGGTCCGGAACAATTAACGGTAAAATTACTAGACAAACAGGTCGTCATGTGTTTAAGGTGATGGGTAGGGCACACTAGATCTTTTAGACGCCAATCGATTTTTTTAAATTTAATTAATATGTTTCGCGAAAAACCTAAAAAAGAGCGTTGCGTGGTTATTCCGAGGAACATTATTAAAACTTGACGTAGTAATTTAAAAATATTGCATTGTTGGGTTGAGATAACCCTTTACGGGGACTCAGGTGCATCTACCTCCACGAGTGGTCCTGCTGGTAATCAGTTCAGTCCTGATTCCAACTTCGGTTGGTATTAGGCAGAAACGGTTACCGCGGGGCACGGTTTTTCCTGGGCAATGACGGGTAATTAATTCATTCGTGGATTGCTACCTGTTAGCCGAGGATGCACACCCGACGGACCGGCCCTGGCGTGCGACCGCGCCGAAGCGCATTTCGCTACAGGGCCTACATTGTCGCGCCGAGGGTCTGAGGACCGGCGTCTTTGCGTCATTCTCTGACGGTGCACTAAGGCCCGTGAAAGCGGGTTAAACCATTGCACAGCGGGGTTGCAGGCGCCATTTTTATCTTCGGACCTGGGGATGCTACGTCCGGCTCCGCCCGCGCCGATTGCGCGGCGGTTTTCCGGCGCGCCGGAGCGCTTTGACGTCGGCATCTCCCATAGAGTGGAGCGCCTTCGGGCGCAGTGGCCGCAAGGCCCACGTTTAGGAAACTGCGCTGCAAGGTCGCAGCCAGCGGATTGCGGTGGCAGGTCGGAGTTTTTTAGCGTCACGGATTTCCCCGGCTCCGCAGCCAGAGGAGTCGGTTTCTGCGACGCGTTATTGCGTTGAAAGCCGGCGGGTTATTTCCCAACTCACACTACACTGCATCCAGCAGTGTATGTGCGGGGAGGGGTGCCCGCAGTCCTCCTCTCGGTTGTGCTTGCACTGCAGCCAGCAGTGTGGGTGCTACCCAGGAGGTTGAGCGTTAGAGCGGCCGAGCTGGCGAGCCTCTTCGCCCTGACCGGGCGACGGATGAAGCCTCCGTGGCAGTCCTCACCCCGGTCTGAATGTTTCCTGGGCGAGGGATGGAAACGCCCCAGTGTTGTATTGGGTATGCCTCCGGACGGTCCCTGATTAACAGAGACCTAACCCGGAGGAGAGCGCCTCTCAGCGTGCATAAGGTGCATTTTCACTGGGTCACAAAAAATAAAAATAAAAAGATAACCCTTTGTTATTATGCTAAAAATTTTCCAATCAAACTATCAAAAGTTTGCCATAGAAAAATGTTGTATTTAACTTATAACTACTGTAACAGTAAAAATAACTAAATATAAAGCACAAATGAAATTTCGTGTAAAGTGTGTGTATAAATTTGCAAGGTTGAAATAAATAATAATCCGACAATTAATGAGAACTTTTTATTTTCAAGCAAAATCAACAATTTTAAGTAAATTAAATAATTAGGAAGAATCTATAACATCCTCAATAATGGTTGCGTTTTTTTTATGAACTATAGGCTAACGCTTGACCACAATCTCACCTGATGGAAAGTGACGATGAGGTTTAGGATGTAACGTTTGCAGGTTGCGGACGCAAATTCATGCAGAAAGTTTGATAGTGCGGCAAGGGGGCATATTGGGAAGGTATCTACGGCCGTAAATGTTTGTGCTACTAGCGGCCGGCCAGCTGGCCACAGAATGAGGGGGAGCAAATGTCACCCCCCATAAAAAAGCGCTAGAAGGCCGAGTACTGCGCGCCCGTCTGGCGCGACAGCTGAAGCTCCGTCCGCTGACGTCAGCAGCTCCAATGGAGGTGGTGGATGGAGTGCCGTCAACATCATGCCAGTAGGGACATAGACGGCACTCCAAGTGAACCTTCACTGCCGCTCGGCCCAGAACATGCTTATGCAGGTCGGGGCCGAATGGCAGGTGGACTTTGTCTTGGTGGCGGAGCCTTACTTGATCCCCGATCGCTGGTTCGGGGATACAGACGGGCTAGCGGCCGTTTTCATACGGCACTCTGGTGTTTCCCCCCTCTCACTGTTGGAGAGGGGTCGGGGTACGTGGCTGTGGCCTGTGATGACCAGGCCGTAATCGCCGACAGGCCAGGGTCGGGTCCCTCCCCTGAGGGTCGGTCTGCTAAAGGGTGCCTTTCCCCTCAACTTTGGTGAACTACGTGGTGTAGTAAGGGTTAGGCACGCCTCCTCTCAGTACCCAAGATACGGGACAGGGAGGGAGGCATTTCTCCAGCGTTACCAAAAAAAAAAGGTGGGCGGGTGCGGGTGAGCCCGATCTTTGTATGTACTTTTCAAAAACTCGTCGGCCAGGATTGCCTCCCCTCCCGCACCATAAACACAAATAACATAAATCGCACTAGTTACTTTTCTGTGGAAATATATTATGTTTCTTTAATTATAACACTTAAATTCATAGCCAAAAGAGACCGGCGAAAGAGGACTTAATATTTTTCGAAACCGTTCGGAATTGGAAACATACTATTTAAATTAAGTAATAAAATCTTTATTTTGTCTAATTTAAAGTATATTTTTGAAGGATGGGAATAAAAAGTTAAATTAATTTCAATTTGCAAACAATTCATTGAACAAAACGCACAGTGCAGAGGTAAACCGAAACGTTGACGTTTCTATGATGGAGGCCTCTGCCCTGCAGTGGGACAATATTAGGCTGATACTATACTTTTTTTACATACTTTTAGCATAATACATTAAGATGTACTTTCATTTGTTGTCATTTGTTCTTGAACAACAAATTAAATGCATCTTGGCGTAACATACTGATATACCTACAGTTGTCTTTCGTCATATGCTCAGATAATAGTTAGTAGGTTTTAATGCTAAGATCATTTTGATGCTGATATTATTTACCTTTGACAGTAGTACCTTTTTTTTATTAAAACAATGATACGCAAAGGAATATCGCTGTATTCAGCCGTCCGATGACGTCATTTGGCGCTTACGTCTATTTAGAATAAAAAGAATTGCAATAATTATTTTATGCATGAAAATGGCCAAATTTTGAAAAAAGAAAAAATATGGGTCTGTTCATTTTATGTCTACTTTCATATAAAAAAACAATATGGACATGTTAAAAATTTGAAATGTTGTCCATTGCTTACCATGTAACATTTTATTTTATCTAAATAAAATATTTTTTAATACTACTTACATTAAAACCTTACACTAAACAACATTAACAAATAAAAACAATAATACATTCTAAAATACAACTTAAATCAATATATGGACAATAATAAACACTAAATACCTAAACTTAAAACATAATATTCAAAAATTATAACTTACTTAATAATAATAAGTATAGTTCGAATAAAAACTGATAACGGACAACATTTCATATTTTAACATGTCCATATTGTTTTTTTATATGAAAATAGACATAAAATGAACGGACCCATATTTTTTCTTTTTTCAAAATTTGTCCATTTTCATTCATAAAATAATTATTAAAATTCTTTATATTCTAAATAGACGTAAGCGCCAAATGACGTCATCGGACGGCTGAATCAGCGATATTCCTTTGCTTATCATTGTTTTAATAAAAAAAAGGTACTACTGTCAAAGGTAAACTGTCAACATTGTCAACGTCATTCATACATTCAACGTTGACAAGTTGTCTTTTTTTTGACAGTTGCATGTCATGGGTTTGGCATTTCGTAAATTTAAAACTATAATGTGCTAAGCAAAGAAATATTTTACATTCTGCCGTCCGATGACGTCATCTTACGTTTTTTAGTTTTTAATTTTTTTTCTCAGTAAATAAGCAATATAAAAAATTAATAAATATATATTCGCGCAGCGGAAAAGTAAATAAAGAAATGGTATTTTTTGTTTCAGAGCTTAGCAATTTTGAAATGTTGTCCACTGCGACATCGGTGTCGTTCGCGTTACGCGCTGCGACATGCGCGTGCGTCCTCAGTCGGTGAAAGGGATTTGAAGGTCACTGCGGCGCAGGAGTCCTGCGACACTTGCCCGCTAGATTCGCTTCGAAGAGGCTGCGTACTAGCCTTACCTATTTCTGTATTCCGCATACCTACTTGTGCATCGTTTATATAAAATATTTAATGAAAAGTGATTACGAATAATATTCGTGAATTCCCCAATATTGGGTAAGTGTTGCAAGGTGTTCTTATAATAATAAGCTTATAGATGTAGCCGTAAATTATCTCAATTGTAAATATCAATTGAGTATACGTAGTGTCATGCTAATGTCGTCATCCTTCACTCATGAATAATTTAAGTAGCCGTTACTTTTAATTGTCTAATTATGTTTAGGAAATAAGCCAAGGTTTAATATATTCTATTTTTTATTGTACTTGGAGGTAGGATGTACCTAATTACATAATTCGATCATGACACTATGTATATTTTGTTTTAGTAGTTAATAATCATAATTATTATGGTCCACCGCTTATGTTTAGTTCGTAGATTAATAGCAAGGGTATCCGTTGTTGTTTTGAGACATTTCACACTCACCTTAGTGACAATAAACATACTAGTATAGTTCAACTAAATAGGTAACATTTGACCATTGTAAAATTGTGTCTCGATAGACGTCGCTGGATAATACCTTGCTGTACTTCTACTTATGTTATATGCCTAATCTATTTAGTGAATTATTGCCTCATCATCGATCACTATTCATGCCTGTCATTATCATCTGTACCTATATCTACCGCCTCGCTTGCTGGTCAACGATGTAGCAGTGCAACTGTAAAATAGGCTGATTATATAATATCTTGTTGAACGCTATTACAGGGTCCACCTACCGGTACCGGGATTAGAACTACTGGACATCACGCCACCTTCTGGATCCGTACCCACTCGCTGCTCACTACCTACCTACCCCGAAGACCTGCCTGCCCCTGGAGCTACGCGGCGGACTTATACCAGGACAGTGATAGTGATAAGGGCTAGGTTATGTAATTACGGTCGCTAAATGTAAGGAACCCCTATAAACTACCTATCAACTATCTGTTGTTTTCTTTTGTTCTCCTTCCTCAAAAGAAAGGTGATAACCATCAGCTGATCCGTCTGCTCGTCTGTCACCTATCAAATAAAAAAAAGACCTACACGCTAGGCAGTATGTCGTATCGTGTCTCTCGCATACATTCCGTTTAGTCTGTCTCACCACGTCGAGATTACTGTACGCACCTATGTAGTGTGTACCTACCTTTCAAACCGTGGGAGAGCCACGCTTGGGCCGGTTTGCCGGAATGATACCACGGCCTCACAGAAAACTCGCGTGCTCTGTTTCGCTGCGTGGGTGAGGGTACCGGAGGCCCAATCCGGGGGAAAGGGGGGCTTAAAGGTAGGCAGCGCACTTGTGACTCCACTGGTGTCGCGGGTGTCCATCGCTTTCCTTCAGGTGATCCGTCTGCTCGTATGCCACCTACCTATCACATATAAAAAAGTATGTACCTATGTGCTCTTAGGTAGCTACTCCACTCGATATAGGTACCCGGCGTTCTGTATCAATATATTTTGTCCCGGAAGTCCGAATCGTTGAAAATCCATCATTAATATTGACTAAGTATTTACCTATTTACTAAATTATTTGCTAATGTAGCTGAATACATACCTATTCAGCTATTTAAGCTTCTAAATAAAATCACTGTGTTTTCAAGATTTGATTGTTCATTCGAATCCCATATTCCTTAATCGTAAAACAAACCGACTGTGCGCGTGCGCGTATCGCAAGCATGACATTGACAATCGTAAAGTGTTGCGAAAATAGAAACATCCTTCTTCATGTTGGTAGTCCACAATGGTCTCCATGTTGTTGTCTTTGTCATATAGGTGGTTGTTGACTTAGAAAGTGACGTGGTTACATATTTGTAAAAGAAAGTCGTGTTAGTTACACTATTTATAACTCAAGAACGGCTCGACCGATTTGGCTAAAACTTGGTGGAGAGGTAGCTTAAAACCGGGGGAAGGACATAGGATACTTTTTATCCCTTTCCTGTGGGATAAACAAAAGCTAGTAATGTTTAATTTTGAGTACAAAGAGAATACAAGACTAATCAGTACAATTATCATTTTTAATAAATATCGACGCCGAAAAATGCAAGACATAACCATTGTCACATATCGTTTCGAACAATAGTGACGCGTTGTGTAAGTTCGAATTTCCCTCCCTTATATTTAACCTTTTAAAATAATATTATTTGGGTTTAAATAATTACTAAATAAAACAAGATCCTTTTAAGTATAATATAAGTTTAATAAAGAATCCCGAAAGAAATATTCGAGACAAATTTGAATTTTCTTTCTCCTTTCGTCCCCACCGAAAACAGTCTCCCATCCTGCTATTCTTCCCTCTATAGTAGCGACGGGTTCGACCTACCATTGTCTTTAGCGGAACGATACTGCGCATTACGCAGCCTAAGGGATTCTGCTCCTGGAGAAGACGGAATTCCTTACTCTTTCCTTTCCCACCTGGGATCAACTAAGGAACTATACTTTTTAGATCTCTTAAACTCCATCTTTCTGACAGGCAACATTCCTTCCTGGTGGAAGACTCAGATTGCTATTCCCTTGTTGTAACCGGGTAAAGACCCAACTAATGCTTCCTCTTACCGCCCCATCGCCTTATCCTGTACCCTTTCCAAAGCCCTTGAGCATATGATAAAAAACCGTCTCGAATGGACCAGAAGAGAGTAGGAATATTATACCCAACGGCCAATTCGGATTCCGGAAATATAAAGGTACCACTGATAGTCTAGCTGTTTTAACAACGGACATCA
>JADPWL010002399.1:0-16446 GCA_019059595.1 Marasmia exigua | reverse complement strand
AGCTCGTCCAGGATAAATTCCTTCCATCTGAGTTCTCCTGTACTCGTTGTCAGGTCCTCTCGCCAACGTATTGTCGTTTACCTCACAGTGCCGGAGTGGAACCGAGTGTGAATTGCTGTCCCATGCCTATCAATATGTGCTCCCTGCCAGCTGATCCATCACGTGGGACGGTGTTCCAAGTGTCGGGAGATGTCGTGGCTGTACTGGCACTATACCGATACACGTAGAAGCTCCGACCCTTATCCCGGTAATCAACGTGGTGGACCGCGCAGTGTTCGTTTGTAAGATGTTCCAAGAACGTGAACGAAAACGCCTGAATTCATCACCAACACTCCGGCCTTGGGTTTGGATCCGCTTGGATGATCTGCTGATGCTTGTACTTTCCTGTACTATACAAGTCCAAACCCAGCTCCTTGGCGACTATTTTTATCTCCTTGGTTGCAGCGTCTGAGCTATGGTAGTTCAAGCTGCCCTAGTTTAATTGCATGGCAGCCGAACCCAAGGCCCACCCCCTCCGCCTGGCCTTCATTATTCATTGATGCTCTTCTGCCATTGCGTCCCATATTACCCGCCTGCGCTCTGCGTATAAGCGCGCTGGACAATCTGCGCCGCTGTGTTGTGGTTGGCTGCCGCTGGTCGTTTAAGCGCTTGCAAGTCGCGCAGCATCTCTTTTCTGACTTGCACTCCTGAGCCCTGTGTCCCGACCTCCTGACTACTGTGACACGACCAGAGAGGGATTGGGCCGGCAGGACCAACGGCTTAACGTGCTTTCGAGGCACCGGGTACAAGTCCGCCCACTTCCAGACTCCGGCTGCCACTAGAATTTCTACCGAAAACTTAGGTACAAATTTTTGGCCGAAACAGGGGATCGAACCCGGACCTCTGCCAGCCGTCGCTTTAAAGTGCGCCACTACTACTTGCGCCACGAGGCAGTCATGTTCATTTGTATCAGAGGCAGGAATTACATGCAATGGGGCTAATGTCAAAGATAAAGATAGATAAAGATAAAAAAATCTTTATTCAATTTGTCCCACACAGAACACTTATGAATGTCAAAAATAGTACATATTAATCTACCCGCTGGGTTCGGAAATGTCGATTTCTACTGAGAAGACACCAGCAAGAAACCAGTAGTTACTCTTTTCAATATTTTGATGATGTTACAGATTTTCAATTGAGAAGGAAATAAAAATACAATTATGAAAGTTTAATAGACTACTATGAATACACTCAAAAGATTAATGAATTAACATTACCAATTGGTCCAGTAACGAATAAATCAGCCAATGAGGTGAAAGTTTGGACCTCCGGTTCACAGCACGCCATATAGCGGATATTTCACACGCGATACCCCACATTTATGTACTAATTCCTAATGGTTTTGTTAAAATAAGTGGCAGTAACAATCTCCCGCTGGCCACTCAAATGAGAAGTGTTTAAAATAATTTTTAACGCTATCTTAGCACGACAGAACTGCTGATCGAGCAATTGCGACAGCAATCTCGCCAGCATTTTCGACCTCAACTTAACTATTCATCCAACACCGGGGAAGGAGGGAGGGAAGAGGGGTTACGGACGGTTGGCAGATCATCCCGATATCTTTACAATGGGGAACATCAAAGTCCGAATACTGTGAAGGTATTTTTGCGTTTTAAGATTGTATACCTACCACAACCACTTGAATTTTGTGCGGCATTCCATAGGGAAGAACATCTATTCATCGATAGTCTGGTCACTTATAGTCACTTATAGATTGTAACCTTGAAAAATACATCATCATATCACATTCCATTCCCTGCTTTCACCAAAGTTGTCGCTTCAGATCCAAGCACGCTTGGACTGCCACATATATGGTAAGTCTGGTAAGTACCTATGTCTCAAAACAACGGCTCTCATAGAAAACCGGCGTGAAACACACTTGCTGAGTTTCGCTGCGTGAGTAAGGATAACGAGGCCCAATCCGGAGAAGGGGGTTTTAAAAGGTTGGCAGCGCACTTGTGACTCACTGGTGTTGCAGTGTCCCACGGAGCGTCTGGCTTGTCTTCCACTTATCACATAAAAAAAAAACTTCTAAAAAAACAATTCCCACAAGCTCAGTTCCCTTTTACCGTAAGAAGTTGTGACCATCCTTGTGGGTAACCCTAGACATGTACATAGACAACGTTCTCACTGAAAATACGTTTAAAAAAAAACCGGGCCAAAGTGCGCTCCTGACTCGCGCACCGGAGGGTTCCGCCGTATTTCATTCTTATTAAAATATTTTTATTATATTATATAACATAAAAAAATTTGAGTTTCGCAATTTTTCCTTTATTGACATTATATGACAATGCTTCATGCCAATTTCAAGATTCTGAGTTTACGGAAGTACCCGTAGGTTTTTGATTCCTTTGCGAGTGTCGAAAAATTCTTTGTGTTTGTTTGAATATTGATGCAATCCAGTTTGTTGTTTGGTTCTTTTTCGGTAGTTTGTAGGTATGCCACACCATGATAGATTTCTAAAATATTGACAAGAAATAATATTTGATAAAATAGTACAAATGATTTTGTCCAATAAATCATGTTGCAAAGTGGTTCAACGTTTTATTTCCTCGATCCTATTAATGTCCTCTAACATACCAGCATACCAAACTATCCATGCAGGTATGTACACACCTAATTTATCACTTGTATGAGATACAAGTAGTACACTCATCAGCAACCCACACTCGTCCAACTGCTGTACCATAGGTCTCCCCTAATGCCCGCCACTGCTCCCGATTTCGGCCACTCTCCATCCATCCCACACAGCCAGCCTTCGAATGTCTCATCCCATCTGTCGCAGGGCGTCCTACACTACGGCTTACGATCGCGGTCTCCACTCAAGGACTTTACGGCTCCAACGCTGTCAGTTCTGCGGCTAATATGACCACTCACTGCCACTTCAGTTTTTGCTAATTCAAGTAGTACACTACTACCACCCTAATAGGCAGGTCTATCTTAAATACATAGATGTTTACCATAAGTTTGTATAGCTGCATATTCACAAATGAAGCGTTTTCTTGAAAACCGATACTTACCTACCTTAGTATCTAACATATATATAAACAAATCTAACACTGCGATATATCCATATATATATTTGTGGTCAAGCGTTCGCCTATAGTTCTAAAAAAATCCAATGCATCCACCAGGAGTTATCACTCCTGACGCATTAACGCATAGTTCTCAATTAAAACATACAAAAGTTACTCATTATTAAATTCTTTACTAACGATGACTTACAGCTAATTTACGAGTACACCGTTCGTAAAAAAATATAGTTTACGGACACCACTTAAAAGTCTTCACGCTTAGAGCTTGTATAGTAATATAATTACTGTGTAACCAATTAAACACTATGCCCAGTAACTGATCCAAGATGAAAGATTTGCAATCTTGAAAATCATAGAATAATAAGTGCTCTAATGCTAAATCTTTTTCGCCGACTTTAACATTTGTTTTAATCGAGATACAAAAATCTAGTCGAGCCTTTCGGGCACACCTAATTTAATTATAATTTATTTTATTACTATAATTTGACTAAATATTTTTGTGAGTATTGGTACTTACATAAATAAATAAATATATTGTTATGTTTTAACGGTCGTTCCTATACCACGGGCAATTTGTCCGACTTTTGGAGGCGGTGCGTGGGGCCGAAGCCAATTCAATTGACAGTAAAGTATCACCATAAACTATCACACTGCACGGCAAAGGGCTCCATCATAGAATCAAGTCATCGCTAGTATGATGGGATTAGCCTTCATCACCACGTTGCCTAATGCGGATTGGTGATCACAAACCCGAGCTATGTTCGAACAATTGAACTATTTTCGCTCGACCCGGAATCGGAATCTTAACCACTGAACCAACAGGCGTTCATGTAATGTAAAAATAACATTATTATATTATCTGTTGCCATATAATGAAAAAGCGATAGTTTATAACATTGCCCGACTTTTACGCGCAACATAGTGATATATGTATTGTTACCGACTTACGGCAAAGCAAAAGGAGGGTTATGATTTTGACAGGCTATGTATGATGTATTTATTTAGTAGTATGTATGTATGTATGTATGTATTTTCATCTGTTTCCACGTAACTTCTTAACGACTTTATCAGAATTCGACAAATGACATTATCATTATAGCCTCTTGATCGTCCCGCTGGTTATAGGTTATATGAAGTTTCACAAAAATCTAATGTGCGCCCCTCTAGCGGACCAACATCAGAGTTAAAAAAATTAAAGTTTATGATAAATATGCCGTGTTTGGTATCATTTGAAAGCGCTTGACTTTGTACATTTTGAATATATATATTATATTACTAGCACTTGGACACCAAATAGTACAAATAAAATAAAAGTAAAAAACTAAAACCCAACTACGACAACAAACGTCGCATGAAAAAGTATAAACAGCCTTCGTTGTCAATTTATGCAATATTCACTATGTAGAGATAAAATTTCATGTTTGGAAAGGCGTAGTCACACGTTCAATATACTACCCTTTTGACACGTGTGCTGCGGATTTCCAAACATGAAATTTTATCTCTACATAGTGCATATTGCATAAATTGACAACGAAGGCTTGTTAAAACCTTGGTGGGAGGACGAGCACTGGTAGTCCACAGATTTGTGCGCTCAATCGCAAATAATCTGGGATTCTTTCATACGAGACTTTATATTCGGACCAGTTGGATTTTTGCTCATAGAAGGATATTATCGTATGTAATATGACATAGGATTTTCTCGAACCTACTTTCATAGCAGATGCGAGGAGTAAATGTTATGATGTTTTTTGAGTTTCTTTTAAAATGACGTTGCTCATTAGTTTTGTATAGCAAGGAGTTTTTATTGTAAATTGATATTTAGCATAAAGTTTTTGGTTTATGTAACCGCTTCAGGCAGGCTGTGTCGTATTTTTTCTTGCGATGACTTGATTTTCTAAGATGGAAGCCATTATCCGCCTCCCAGCTTATCTTAGTCGGTTTCCCGGCGGTCGCTTTGAGCCCAGGTGCACCCTTGGATCATTGATCAGATTTAGGGAGGGTACCAAACAACTATAATTATGTCTAATGAACGAACTGCCGCCTTCCTTGTAAACCCTTTAACAGTGGTAACCCAGACCAATTGAACGGGCAGACGGATCCACCGATGGTAAGCAATTGCCGCCCCCCATGGAAACCCGCGACAATAGTCACAAGTGCGATGCCAACCCCATTCCCTAGGACTGGGCCTCCGGTACCCTCACTCACGCAACGAAACCAGCACAATATATTCCGCCGGTTTCTTGTGAAGCCCGTGGTATTAATCACGCCGACAGCCGGCCCATTAAGTCCGCAGCGTTCTCTCCACAGGTCATGCTCGTTCAAACCACGACCACCCACATGATGCGTTCTAATCCACCGAGCCTACCACATCGCTCAGGAAGCTTTTGCACCTGCAATATGACAATAAAATTAGGCTGAAAACTCACAGTTATTGGTGTATGCTGTACAAATTGATATTAGGTAAATATATTTATAGTATGAATAATACATAAATATGTACGATTTCCGCTGATTCGAATTTGGACCACACCCGATCATCGGAAGCTTATGAATATTCAAATTAATTGTACTGGCCTCAACTCTAGTTAATGACCCTTGCAAATAAATAGGGGATCAAGAAAAAAAAAAAAAAAAAAAAAAAAAAAAAAAAAGAAAAAAAAAGAAAATAAGTGACGTCAAACTTGTTACAATAGTGTGGTTTTTAAAAAACTCGTTCCTTCCTATAACAATTTTGTATTTCTTTAATCAAACAGAACGTCTTTTTGGTGAAGAGCATTGTATTGCATGTAGAAATTAATAATTCGATAATATATTGGATGGAATTTCTTCAATAGAAATATTCTATCTAGTATGTGTATCGAGGCAGAAACATTCCACTACATGACATGGAAATTGGAAATGATACGTTTTAATATTATCCATAAATATTTATCGAAAAAAGCTTTCCTTCCAAACAAAATGATATGTAAGTAAGTTTGATGTTTTTTATATGATAGGTGGCAAATGAACAGATGGATCACCTGATGGTAAGCGATTGCCGTAGCCCATGACAACGCCAGTGAAGTCATAAAATAGGTTGGCAGTGCACTAATCTTTTCACCCCACTTTTCTCTGGATTAGGCCTTGAGTCATCGAGTGAATGAGGGTACTCATTCACTCAATGAAACACAATAGAGATGCTGTATCATGCCGTTTTTCTCTAAGGTCTCCCACGGTAAAAAAAGTGACAAACAGACAATACCTTTTCATCAAGTATCTTATTATTTTGTGCTTTTAATTTTTATGGTACTATTTTTTTTTCTTCGGTTGTCTATACTGAAATGACGCCCACCTTCGACACAATCATCATCAGCCTATCGCGGTTAATTGCTGGACGTAGGCCTCTCCAATTGTTCGCCACTGTGATCTATCCATGGCTTCTCGCATCCAGCTCTTGCCAGCCATCCTGCGCAGATCGTCCCCCCACTTAGCCAGAGGGCGCCCTACAGTACGTTTGCCAAGACGCGGTCTCTACTCTAGGACTCGTTTACCCCATAGGTGGTCGGTTCTGCGGCAAATATGGCCAGCCCACTGCCACTTAAGCTTGCTAATCCGGTGAGCAATGTCGATGACTTTGTTTCTCTGCCGGATCACCTCATTTCGGTTTCGATCTCGAAGAGAGACGCCGAGCATTGCTCGTTCCATAGCCCGCTGAGCAAACTCCGCACACAAGAAAACTTCAAATACCTATGAAACATGCAATTAGAATTGGTCGTTTCACAGGTCGTCCTATTGCCGGTTAGACACAAATGTCTACAAAAATCATCTTCGAAGTCAGGTAGTTAGGTAAGGTGGGGTGTTTCATTTTTAATTTTCTAAATTATGCCATCAAATTCGATTTTTGAAATACAACAGACTGCATCAAACGCGCGCAGCGCCCGTGCCTGTACCACACAACGGAGCCGCTGGCCTATGAAATATTCAAATCGACAGTGCCTGCGGCCCTGGTGATCACATTACGCGTTTCACCTCACTCATAGTTCAGCTTTCGATCTACAAAACAACAGTTTATAATAATTATAATTCATAGGCACGACTCCGTCACCATCGGTGAGAGTAGTGGCCATCCAGAACCTGTTAGTTCTTAAATCTGGTAATTTGTACCGGAACCACAAGGTCATTGATTGAAACGATTGATGTGTAATTTTCGTAATTATTTAGATGAAGATTACAATACAATTAGATGAAGATTACACGTTCAGAATTATTCTAGGAACTCCTCGAAACGTCTTTGATAATTATAATAATATTTCACAACATCACATACATTGATCTGACTCCAAGATAGGTAGCTGAAGCACCTGTGTTACGGATATCAAAATCAACCGTGGTAATACAAATATATGTCGGATAATTTAATATTTTTATAGATTTTTTTTAATTTTTTAGCTGTCTCTGTAAACGATCTTTAAATGTCAATGTATGTCAGGTAATGAAAAAAGAAGTTGTCAGATTGAATGATTAACGAAAAGATTTGTTGTGCAAAATAAAAGTTGTTTTTGTGGTAATCCGCTGAGTTTTGCCTGAATTATGCATTATCCCTACAACTTTATGGGGGCTCGTCCGGGATATGCAAAAATCTCAGGTAAATAGAAGACTAAAGACGTTTTTACTACAAATTCACATCACGGAAATCGGCGAAGATCCGCCATCAAAAGCTGTTTTACCGACGAGGGACCAATCAGACTCGACTACTGTTTATCGATATTGCAGAATATTGCCACCGTAGAAAAATTCCACTATTGGTAGTTTTTTCAAAATGTTGCCACCGTAGAAAAATTGTACTAAAGTGGTAGTTTTTTTCAACAAACTTGTCCCAAAGGCTGAAAATTGAAGGTTAATGGATCGGACTAAAGTAACATATTGCACTACGACGAAAAGACGAAATTCGAAGACTTTTAAGAATAATAATAGTACTACTTCCACGATGCCGCCAAAGAAAGATGAAAAAAAAATTGACAATGACTATGAATCCGAACCTGAAGTACAAATATCCTTTAAGGATTTAGAGAAGTCTATGACATTGTTCACCGGCGATGACTCATACCCGATTGAGACTTTCTTCGATGAATTTGAAGATACTGCGCAAATCATAAATTGGTCCAAAGTCGAGAAGCTGATTTACGCAAAGAGACTTTTAGATGGAACTGCCAAGCTGTTTCTAAGGTCATTTGGAAGAGTTAAGGATTACGCTAGTTTGAAGAAGGCACTGAAAGAAGAATTCGGCCCCAAGATAAATAGCGCGATTATTCACAAAAAGCTCGCCTCACGTAAAATGAAGAACGATGAAACTTACCAACAATACTTTCTCACTATGAAAGAAATGGCTTTACACGGCAAAAGTAGAAGACGCTGCATTGATGGAATATGTTATTGATGGTATTCGTGATTTGGAGACAAACAAAATTATTCTGTATGGCGCTTCAGACCTGAAAGATTTTCGAAAGAAGCTTGACACATATAGTGAATTTAGAAGAAAGATGTCAGGGAAGCCTACTCAGTCTAGTCACTCGTCTGGAAGTCATTCAATCGCAAAATAACTAACACAAAAAGATGTTATCAACTGCGGAGACACAGACCATCAAGCACCCAACTGTTCCAAAGCATTAAATGTTTTAAATGTAACGAATTTGGCCATAAATCCACGGAATGTAAAAAACCTAAGACTACGTTAAACATTCAAACTAAGAAAGAAATAGATAAAGTTCCCTACAAAAGGATAAAGATTAATGGAAAAGACTTTATTACTCTAATTGATACTGGAAGCGATGTGAACTTAATGACAGAATCGGAATTTAAGAAGATTAAAGAAGAAATTGAAGATTATAAGACTGATTCAACATGCTTAACCGGTATAGCTGAAAATAAAGTTTACACCCCAGGGAACATTTACGGCGAGAGTACAGATTGATGACACTTTTACAGATGTCAAGTTCCATATTGTCAAGGATAATGAGATACCTGTCGCGATGATCATCGGAAGCCCCATTCTTAAGGATTTTGAAGTCTGCTTTACTCCCGATGGTGTCTTCATGGAAAAGATTAAACATTTAACACTCCTGATGGAAGAAAGAGAACAACATGAGTATGATATAGAAGATTCTAAATTTACCGAAAGGATTCGAAAGATGTGTGAGGAATACAAGTCAGATGAAAAGAAGAAAGATAGCAATGTTGAATTAAAGATAATACTAACTGATGAAAATCCCGTTTATCAAAATCCACGCCGTTTGTCACCTTTAGAAATGTCTGCTGTAAATGATCAGATAGAAGAATGGCTAAAGAATGACATAATCAAAACCGAGCAAATCTGATTTCGCAAGCCCAATAGTTTTAGCTGATAAAAAAGATGGATCTCGAAGAATGTGCATAGATTTTAGAAGATTAAACAAGAAAGTAATTAAAGAACGTTTTCCCTTACCCATAATCGAGGATCAGATAGATAAACTGAAGAAGCGAAGTTCTTCACCTCTCTTGATTTAAAGAATGGCTTTTTACACGTAAAAGTTAACGAACTCAGCCAGAAGTATACGTCTTTTGTAACGCCTCAAGGACAGTACGAATTTAAAAAAATGCCTTTGGCTTATGTACAGCCCCGTCCGTTTTTCAAAGATACGTTAACGATAGATTTGGCGACTTCATTATAAATGGCACTCTACTAACTTACTTAGATGATCTAATAATACCATCAAAGACAGAAGAAGAAGGAATAAACAGATTAGAGAAGGTACTCAAAAGAGCTGAAGAATTTGGTCTAGAATTTAATTGGACAAAATGTCATTTTTTAAAGAGGAAAATTCAATATCTTGGATACATTATTTGTGATAACGAAGTCCAACCATCTCCAGACAAGATAAAAGCTGTAGCTAATTTTGCTAAACCTAACCACATCAAAGCTGTTCAGTCATTTCTAGGGATTAACCGGCTATTCAGGAATTTGTTAAAGATTATGCACTGATCGCGAAGCCCATGTTCAGATTTATTGAAGAAAGATACTGAGTTTAATTTGACGAAAATTGTGAGAAGGCATTTACCGAATTGAAACAAATATTATGCAGTTCTCCAATCCTCCGAATATACAATCCTGATTTAGAGACCGAATTACACACAGACGCCTGTCAAGACGGTTATGGAGCGGTCCTCCTGCAAAGAAGCCTTAAAGATAACCAATTTCATCCAATTCATTACATGAGTAAAAGACTACACCACCTGAAAGAAAATACCACAGTTATCACCTCGAAGTCCTGGCCATTGTAACAGCATTAAAAAAGTTTAGAGTTTATCTCCGAGGAATAAACTTCAAAATAGTTACAGATTGTTCAGCTCTTACGATGACGCTGCAAAAGAGAGGACTTACCTCCCAGAGTTGCTCGTTGGGGCTTTACAATTAGAGCAATTCGACTACAAGATAGAACACAGACCAGGAACACGCATGAAACACGCAGATGCTTTGAGCAGGATATCCAACTTGTTTGATGATTACAGAAACTATAGCTCGTATAAGGAAAGCGCAAAATGAAGACGAACACATAAGATTGATAAAGAAGATTTTAGAGAAAGAAAGTTACCAGGATTATGTTTTGCAAAATGAAATATTATACAAATGGAAAAATAATAATAAACTAATTGTTGTACCGAAAAAGATGCAATGTGAGATAATTAGAAGAAATCACGAAAAAGGGCATTTCGGAATAGTTAAAACAGAAGAATTGATAGTAAGAGAATACTTTATAGAGAATTTAGCAGAGAAGATAAAGAGAGTTATAGGCAATTGCGTTGAGTGCATCCTAGTATCGCATAAAAGAGGCAAGAAAGAAGGTTTTCTTCATCCTATCGATAAAGGCGAGGTTCCACTGTCAACATATCATATTGATCATTTGGGACCAATGACTTCCACTCACAAGAACTACAAAATACATCCTTACAGTAGTAGACGCTTATACCAAAATTTACATGGATTTACCCAGTGAAGACTTTGAGGCACTGATGAGACGTTAGATAAGCGTTAAACTTCAACAGCAAACATTTGGTGCGCCAGAACGAATCATCACTGACCGCAATGCTGCATTTACCTCGAACGATTTCCGACAGTACTGTGAAAGGAACGAAAATGTGACGCATTATACTAATCACGACAGGACAACCCAGAGGCAACGGTCAGGTTGAACGCATTCATCAAATTATAATAGCCGTGTTGAGTAAACTGAGTGCTGATGATCCAACGAAATGGTACCGCCGTGTATCTAAAGTACACGATGTCTGAACGGAACATATCAAAGAGCAATTGGAATGAGTCCATTTGAGTGCTTTTTGGCACCAAATGAGAGATCAAGACGATGAACTTAATAAGTTAATAGAAGAGGAAAGATACAGAACTTTAATGAGAAAAGACTGGAATTAAGGAATAAAGCCAAAGAATCAATACAGAAAATACAAGATGAAAACATAAGAAATTACAATAAGAAAAGGAAAAAGAGCAATAACCTATGATGTTGGTGATTTAGTAGCCATCAAAAGACGCAGTTTTTCTCAAGGATCCAAGTTATACCCCAAATATTTAGGACCTTATGAGATTGTCAAATGCAACAGAAATGATCGCTATGCTGTCAAGAAAATTGGACAGAATGAAGGCCCTATCAATACAACCACCTCAGCCGACCTCATGAAGCCATGGGGTACACCCGAAGATTATTCATCTGGGACAGATGAAGAACAGGATGGCCGTGTCGGATAATTTAATATTTTTATAGATTTTTTTAATTTTTTAGCTGTCTCTGTAAACGATCTTTAAATGTCAATGTATGTCAGGTAATGAAAAAAAGAAGTTGTCAGATTGAATGATTAACGAAAAGATTTGTTGTGCAAAATAAAAGTTGTTTTTGTGGTAATCCGCTGAGTTTTGCCTGAATTATGCATTATCCCTACATATATACATATAAAACTTTTCTTTTCTGTAAATATATACTTATAATACATAGGAAACACCCAGATCAATACAAATAGACATGTTCATGCACACAAATGTTTGTACTGTGCGGGGATCGAACCCGCAACCCTTGGACCAAAGGCAGCGTTCACTACCACTGTTCAAAACAGGTCGTCAAACTCATAAAAGCATTGTGGCGCCGTGTTAGTGGTAGTAAAACAAAATTATGATTATATTTTTTATTCATTTTTTAAGACAGCTTTAACATAATAGCAAAAATATCAAAGTGCTATTGACAAGCTATCACACGTAGACTAGAAGCTAAAGTTGACTCTTAGTGAATCCCAATACTGACGTGTAAGATCCTATAAGTAATAATTTTATTATACAACTTCGTTCTGGTCGAAAACATAATAGAAAATCAATTGTTTTTGGCTTAAGGTGACTGATAGTTTTTTAGATTTTCGCGTTGCATTATAACTATAATGTATTAAGACGGGAATTAACACGATATTTATTATGTGATACTACATTGTGAACTCACATATTTGGGTCGACGTTTCGGCTACGTTACAGCAGCCGTGGTCACGAGTGGAGTCCGCACGTGACCACGGCAGCTGTTACTGCCAAAAAATGGTTACTTATGGCGTTAATCCAAATTTCGAGTGCAAAAACAGATAAAAAAGTAGTGCATATTTTATTAAATAAATGGTATACAATTGTTTGCTTAGACTCCCGCTCCGAAATTTATAATAGATACGGTTTAGTAGCTGACAATTTAAATTGATTGGTGTCGCTATTTAGGGCTATCCGTCGCCTTAAGCTGACGGATAGGGCACAACAGCGACGCCAATCGATTTTAATTTTTAGCTACTAAACCGGATCTATTTCAAACAATTACGAGGTTACAATCTCTCGGCATACGCTTATACTAATTATTAAATAACCAGGCACAAATTGGGTTTGGGTCCGTTTATGTACGCGTAAAAATTGATTCACGCCAAAAGCGGCCACTTTTGGCGCGTTAGACCCAACATTTTTGCATGGTTATTTAATAAATAGTATAAGTGTTTGCCGAAAACTTGTAACCCCGTAATTGTTTGAAATAATTTCGGTTTAGTAGCTAAAAAAAATCAAATCGATTGGCGTCGCTAGTGTGCCCTACCCGACACCTTAATGATGTGAAAAATAGTCCTTCCAATCAAATTATATCCTGCGCAACTGGTCAATGAGAGAATGCGGAAAACGTACAAATCCGTTTTTAGTCTATTTCCGTCAAAGACGACGTCCTGAGAAGTTCCAAATTCGAATTGAAAACTTTAGTGGGATTATGTTTTGTGCGTGCTTCCTTAAGTTTTGTTATTCACAATCCCTTTAAATCCGGCGGTGTTTTCGCGCTGGGTTCGTCTGCCAACTTTAGGCAACCCAAAGTAAATCTAAAACAAATAAAGATGAGTGGGACCCTTCAGACGTTTCGCGCATATCGATTCCCCTTTACTGTTCATATAAAAAATAATTAACAATTTTGTTATTCCGCATGTTCTTGAGTCTCCTATAAGAAGTGTTCGAGCAAATATTTGGGCTTATTTACCCTGGCCATTTGTCACAATTGAGTGACCTCTGAAGTTGATATTAAATCCACGACAAGCCATAGCAGGATAGGGATATTTATAGACTTCCCTTGCACACGTTTTTTTGTTTAGATTGGGGCAGCCATGGTCTCGCAGCATGGCTATGTGCCCTCATTTTATTTGCATTTGGGTCCACTATAACTAATCGACCCGATTTGTCCTCTTTCAAAAATAATAACTGGGATGCGCCTAAATGGAGCGTTTATTTATTTAGCTTTTGAAAGGGTTGTATAAATATTTATTCATAGCTTGCGGCCCCCAGAAATATCGTCTTATGCTATTTTTTTCTATTTCCGACATATAAACATTAGTATTTTCTGCTAGTATTCTTTCCAAACGAATCGAACAAAAATCATTAATAACTGTTCAGTATGTCTGTTTCTTTTTTTGTAATGTAGTAGTATGGTTTAGTCTTTATAGCTAGTATATATTTGTTTTAATATAATATGTATGTCTATACCATACTCTTTTTTAATACAATGTCTTTTTTTTTCTCATCCTCTTTTTTCCTGACTTGCACTGCCTTAAAGCCCCTTGTTCTTAATGTCGCTATATACCTTCTTTCCGCTTACTCCCTGAGGTTGTCTGGAGAGGTTGATCGCTTTGTTTGATACAGACCACCGACTATCATTGTTTTCTAGTATAATAACTTAGGCTAAAGTTCTGTAATTTTGGTGGCAATAAAGGGTATCTATCTATCTATCTATCATTCATTTGAGAAAGAGCCGTGGTTTTTTTAGTTATAAAACATGGTAGAACTTATAAAAGTAAGGAACGCCCCATTGTCGTGGTCGACCAACCCTACTAGACGACTCGACCGGCTCTTGACCTGCTAACCTGCTCGACTCGTCTCTTCCGTAACTCCCTTAGGTCTATACTCTAACCTCGCTACTGACCACGCGAAAAGTTGCCTGCAGTCGCGTGTAGAAAATCGAAGGATGGAGGTCTATACCCTACGTCTCAAATACTGGATGCTATAATAATTATGATTTACTATCCTAATGCCTGCATACAAACCCCTAGTATTGATAAGCCTGGCCGCAAGGAAATTAACCCGAGTTTTTCCATATTAAAAAATTGTGATCGTCCTAAGAAGTTAAAATTTCCCGTCTTTGTTAATTACCCTTTCTCTCGTTACTTTTAGGCCGGATATTTTGTTGAATAGGAAATAAAAGCTGAGATTTAATACCAAAAATGAAACTTTTTTACGCAGTCCGTTCTAACAGAATCTCATGCTGACAGTCAGTGCTTTAAAACTACCGTTTATTTCTTAGTGGAATATTTTTAAATCAACTTAGAAGGGTTTGTCCGACCACGCCACTTAAGTCTAGTCTTGTCATAACTCAAGATTTAAATAATCAACTATCCCAGTTTATAGATATAGCGCAAATAATTTACAAAGGCTCTTGTGTTATCCCCTGTGCAAGGTACTTGTATGTTTTTTTTTGGATTGTGTACGTACAATTTTCGTTATTCTCAATGGATATTGTGTTTGATAAATTATATATCCATGATTAACATGGGGGTTGATGGTTAGACTCAACTTAGTACCCGTAGCTGTCGACTACTTTTGCATTTTTCACCTTGTTTGTATATATTTTCGCGTGTCGACGAATTAGGTGCGGAATGAAATTCGGCACAGTCTTGCGCTCGTTGATAAGGTTTATGTATATGATACTGTGTTGGTCGACCTGAGTCGTAGTAATTTGACAACGTCCAACAGCTCTGATATACCCTAAGGCGACGGGCCTTCATCCTACTAAAAAATGGAATTCCTCGCAAGTCAATTAAATTAATAAAAATGCTGTCGGCATATCATTAATTCAATATAAACTCTTTTGCAAAAAGCCTCTAAACTTTTCCCTAAATATTAAATGTATTTGATAATGCTCCACCACTGGCGGAAGTTATTTGTTATATAAATACCACCGTTTGCCGGATATCCCTCTACTAATAACAACGCCCTTTTGCCTCTGCTACATCTCTAGAATCGGTCTAGATCCACGTACACAGCTATTATCACGTAAACACACAATCTTAAACACTGTCAAAGCTAATTTCGAAATGAATTAGGCCTTTAACTTTATCAACTATAATAAAACGCGCTCTTATAAACTGTGTTTTTACACAAGTAAACTTATTCGACTACAGTCATGCTTCACCTTGAGAATGAATCATCGTAATGATTGCGCTTTAACGTAAGGTTGTTTTAAGCGCGAAACCGTTACAGTGGTGGTGTGTACCCTATAGCTGCTTACAGGTCCCTAGTGTTCTTGTACCTGGTCTCAATAGTTTCCACCACGAATCTTTGGAGGGTGTGTGTGAATGTGGCAAAATTAACCACTCCTAACGCCCTAGCTTGCGAGAAACCGGGCCCCTACAGGTTAGGAATGGTTCTCTCACTATATGAATGTAAGGAAAGGAAGTATTTGGGTCGCCCCTGAAAGAGGAAAATTCCACAAAGCTTTTGCTGAGAGTCTGGCGGTCAAAACAGAACCCTATTTCTATTCTGCCACTTCGACGGTCCCAAAGCTTTCAATCCGTGAAACTCGTTTCAGGCGCTTGCGGTACCATTGTTAGCTATTCTTTTCAACCACTGTTACTCCTTGGTTTATGACAAGACTGCCCCCCGGAGGTAGTTAATAAGATGTCATAGGGTAATTCGTGAACCAATTAGCAACCGGTATCACCTAAACTAGCTTAGAGACCAGTACAAAGACTCTATTAGCCCGAATGCCTTTAAGCTCGGTATGCGAACGCGATTCTCACAATCACC
>JADPWL010002397.1:0-16962 GCA_019059595.1 Marasmia exigua | reverse complement strand
GCCGCCTCTTGATTTAAAAAATCCGTATTTTTTCCCTATACTACCTGTAACCAAGAACCGACCACATTTTTAATTTTTTTTCCTCCAAAGAATAACATAGGACCAATAAGCTATCTCGAAATGCCATGTCGCAAAAATGTTTTTTTTCTCAACAGATCCCATTGTTGCCAGGTAGGGTGCTAACTTGGCCAAAAAATGTGACATCGATGTTGCTTTTTGACAGGACCTCATAGCTCAGAAACTGAAAATTGCGAATTTAAACGTTTGGGGTAATTCCTCAGAAATTATCCAAATTTCGATTTTTTATTACACTGTCGCGTAGCCTACCAGCTCAACAATAAAGGTTCCGTCTGAATTTCAATCGGAGTGGCGCATCTGCCCGAAAATCCGCTTTGAAGTTTTTCGAAAACTTGACTTTTTCCAAATGGCGGCTGTCTAGTCCCGCCATCATGAATTTCAAAATCCTTATTTTTTCCCATATCATACATTCATAACGGATCGACGCCACAGTTTACTTTTTTTTTCAATTAATACACCAGGGCCATAACTATCGCCGAAATGACCATGTCGCAAAAATGTTTCCTCTCACAGCCCCCAGTGGTTGCCAGGTCAGGGTGCTGAAAATGGTCAAATGTCATTTGGACCGACCACTGTCAATGGCCTCTTGAGATTTTTTTTTTGTTCTCCCCCAAAATGGCTATTTTGACTCGGCTCCTTTTCGGGCCTGGCGCGCAACTATCAAAAAATTGCCACACATATTTTTCGGATCATGCAACACACGCCGCAAGACCTCACACCCGCCCGATACATGTCGACTCGCTCAAGTGTCGCCATGTGTCAAAAAAATCTCACGTTGAAATTTTCGAAAATTTTACAAATTTACAAAATGGCCGGCCAGCTCGTCCGCCTCTTGTATTTTTGACAGCCCGTACCTACCATAGATTAAATTATATGACTGATCAGAGACAATTTTTATTTTTTTTCCCCTTTACGATATCCCATCCTCGTCCCAGGAGCTCCTTAAAGTGGGCGACACCCCAAATTTATTTTTGCCTGCGCCATTTCCAAGTGTTGCCATAATTTTAGCACAAAACTACGTGGGGTCATTGCGAGTCCCGATTGCCTTGCCACAGACTGCATACTCGATTTTTGCAACGAGGCCAACTTTTTTTTTCTACTATTCGGGGCCGTGGCCCAAAAACTACCAAAAATTTGGTAGAATTTCTCCGTCCTGGCAACACTCAATAAATTAGCCCCCCCGAAGCTTGGAACAAACCTCCCGCGCTCTCGATGTTGCCAAGCTCCACCGAACAAATCAATTTAGAAAAAGGCAATTTTTTCTCCCCCGCGACAAAAATGGCCGCCAGGCGGCGCCTCTTGGAATTCGAAAAATCGCAATGACGTTTGAGAAGTCGAACGATAATTGTGAACAGACTAAAAAAGAATTTTGATTTAAATCCACCCCGCCCCCCTCGGCTACGATTCCGCAAACACGGGTCCAAATTCAATTTTCAATCCAAGATGGCGGGCGCGGCCCATTTTGTTTTTTTCAAAAAATTTTCCTTGTCAAAATTTTAAAAACAATGGGGCGATCACAAATGTCAAAACCCAAGCATCGCATTTGAAAAAAAAAACAAAAGCGCAACGGCGCGCTTGCGGTCCATTTTTTTTTTCCACCAAATTCAAAAACCTGCGTTGTTTAAAAAACAACAACAGCCAAAGAGAAAAATATCCAAAAACACCCCCGACCAACACCAAAAACACCCTGTCAGTCAGCCTTTTCCTTTCCACGCCCGAAGGATAAATCAAATGTGTTCCTTGGGCAGGGTTGGATTTGGTTATGAAGTAGACTTATAGTAATTGCAAGTTATGATCATATAGGATAAATGTGGCGCTCCGGGCTGAGCCCACGCGGCGCTACCCGCTTTAAACCGCATCTTCTCATGTAGTTAGAGGCCGCCCCGGGCTGCGCCCGACGCGCGCTTCCGCTTGGTTTTTTTGTGATGTGAGTCGTGATGTAATGGCCGCTCCGGGCTGCGCCCCTACGCGGCGCTCCGCTTGCTTTTTGTAGAATCTTTTGAGATGGAAATGCCGCTCCGGCTTCGCCCTACGCGGCGCTTACCGCTTGGTTTTGGTGTTATGACTTGTGATGAAACCAGGCTCCCCAAATTCGGGATTAGTTAGGTATAGACTAAGCACAACAACCGGTTCTGAAGTTGAATGTATGATTTTAGCACTTCACTACCTTTCTATCTACAGAGGACTTTGATTTAACATATACTTAACCACATAGATCTATTATTTTATCTTCAACTGTGGCAGCTCCCTTATCATAATCCCTATGAGAATTGTTCACCAGAATATTATTATTGAAGATTAGTATATTAGGTACTGTTGAGCATAGATGGTATTGGATGGTCGAAGATTAAGCGTCCATTTGATTCACTTAAAGATTTTTTCTCACATCGTTCTTCATACAGATTAGAAAACCTCACTTATGCTGACTAAATGATTACTCTCCTAAAAGTGTATTACTAAAGTTTCCGAAGTATTGTTTTCATAATACTAATGTTAATTTATATAAATTCCTATCTTACACAGATAGTTACCTACCTACATACTGTTGTTTACAGGACAACAAAAAAACATAACCCTAACCTATGTAAGGTACATAATTAGGTAATTATTCCCGAATCAATTTCTACAATGAAATTGTTATTTAACAGTCAACAAAAAAAATAACCCTAACTATGTAGGTACATAATTAGGTAATTGTTCCGTCACTTTCTACAATGAAATGTTATTTAACAGGTCAACAAAAAAAAAATAACCCTAACCTATGTAGGTAGATAATTAGGAATTATTCCCGAATCAATTTCTACAATTAATGTTTATTTAACAGGTCAACAAAAAAATAAACCCTACCTATGTAGGTACTTAATTAGGTCATTATTCCCGAATCAATTTTTCTACAATGAATGGTATTTAACAGGTCACCAAAAAAAAATAACCCTAACCTATGTAGGTTACCATAATTAGGTAATTATCCCGAATCACTTTTCTACAATGAAGGTTATTTAACAGGTCAACAAGAAAAAAATTCCCTAACCTATGTAGGTACAAATTAGGTATTGTTCCCGCATCATTTCTACAATGAAATGTTATTTACAGTGCAAACAAAAAAAATAACCTAACCTATGTAGGTTACCTAATAGGTAATTATTCCCGAATCAATTCTACAATGATGTTATTAACAGGTCCACAAAAAAAAAAACCCTAACCTATGTAGGTACATAATTATGTAATTGTTCCCGAATCATTTCTACAGATGAATGTTATTTAACAGTCAACAAAAAAAATAACCCTAACCTATGTAGGTTAAATATTAGGTATTGTTCCCGAATCAATTTCTACACTGAATGTTATTTAACAGGTCAACAAAAAAAAAATAACCCTAACCTATGTAGGTACATAATTAGGTAATTATTCCCGAATCAATTTCTACAATGAATTTTTTTAACAGGTCCAACAAAAAAAAAATACCCAACCTATGTAGGTACTTAATTAGGTCTTATTCCGATCAATTTCTACCATGAATGTTAAGTTAACAGTCACAAAAAAAAAATAACCCTAACCTATGTAGGTACATATTAGGTATTGTTCCGAATCAATTTCTACATGAATGTTATTTAACAGGTTCAACAAAAAAACATAACCCTAACCTATGTAGGGTGACATAATTAGGTAGTTATTCCAGAACAATTTTCTACATGAATGTTATTTAACAGGTCACAAAAAAAAATAACCCTAACCTATGTAGTAACTAATTAGGTATTGTTTCCCGAATTCATTTCAACAATGAATGGTATTTTACAGGTCAACAAAAAAACATAACCCTAACCTATGTATGTAGATAATTAGGTAATTATTCCCGAATCAATTTCTACAATTAATGTTATTTCACAGGTCCACAAAAAAAAAATACCTAACCTAAGTAGGTACATAATTAGGTAATTATTCCCGATCAATAGCTACAATGAATGTTAGTTAACAGGTCAACAAATAAACAAATGTGTGTCCTTAGGCAGGGTTGGGTAGAGTTCGAGGTTAGACTTATAGTATTGCAGTTACAATCATAATTGGTAGAATGTGGCCGCCCCGGCCGCGCCCGACGCGCGCTCCGCTTGTGTTTTTGTGATGTGATTCGTGATGTAATGGCCGCTTCCGCTATACGCCCTACTCGTCGCTCCGCTTGGTTTTTTGTGATATGAGTCGTGATGTAATGGACGCTCCGGGCCGCCCCTACGCGGCGCTCCGCTTGTTTGCTGCTACTTTATATAAAATGGCCGCTCCGGGCTGCGCCATACGCGTCGCTCGCGCTTGGATTTGGTAGTTGTTGCTTGATGAAATGGCGCTCGCGGCTTCGCCTAACGGCGGCGCTCCGCTTGGTTTTGCTGCTAATTTTATGATAAATGGCCGCTCCGGGCTGCGGTGCCCTACGCGAGCCGCTCCCGCTTGGATTTGTACTGTTGTCTTGAATGAAATGGCCGCTCCGGGCTTCGGCCCTACGCGGCGCTCCGCTTGGTTTTGGTGTTATGACTTGTGATGAAACCAGGCTCCCCAAATTCGGGATTAGTTAGGTATAGACTAAGCACAACAACCGGTTCTGAAGTTGAATGTATGATTTTAGCACTTCACTACCTTTCTATCTACAGAGGACTTTGATTTAACATATACTTAACCACATAGATCTATTATTTTATCTTCAACTGTGGCAGCTCCCTTATCATAATCCCTATGAGAATTGTTCACCAGAATATTATTATTGAAGATTAGTATATTAGGTACTGTTGAGCATAGATGGTATGGGATGGTCGAGATAAGGCGTCCCATTTGATTCACTTAAAAGATTTTTACTCAAAATCGTTCTTCATACAGATTAGTAAAACCTCACTGATCTGAATAAATGATTCTCTTCCTAAAAAGTGTATTACTAAAGTTTTCCGGAAGATTTTTTTCATAATATACTAATGTTACTTTATATAAATTCCTACTACCATATAGTTACCTACCTACATAACTTTTGTTTACAGGACAACAAAAAAACAATAACCCTAACCTATGTAGGTACATAATTAGGTAATTATTCCCGAATCATTTCTAACAATGAATGTTTAGTTACCAGGTCAACAAAAAAAATAACCCTAACCTATGTAGGTACATATTAGGTAATTGTTCCCGAATCATTTCTACATGATGTTATTTAACAGGTCAAACAAAAAAAAATAACCTTAAACCTATGTAGGTAGATATGAGGTAATTTATTCCCGAATCAATTTCTACAATTTTTTACTGTTATTTAACATGTCAACAAGAAAAATAAAACCCTAACCTATGTAGTACTTTTATTAGTCTTATTCCCGAATCATTTCTACAATGATGTTATTTACCAGGTCACCAAAAAAAAAAATACCCTAACCTATGTAGGTAACATAATTAACGGTAATTATTCCGATCAATTTCTACAATGAATGTTTTTTTAACAGGTCCCAAAAAAAAATAACCCTAACCTATGTATGTACCATCATTAGGTAATGTTCACGAATCAATTTCTACAATGAATGTTTATTTAACAGGCAACAAAAAAATACCCTAACCTATGTAGGTAAATAATTAGGTAATTTATTCCCGATCAATTTCTACAATGAATGTTATTTACAGGTCAACAAAAAAAAAAAACCCTAACCTATTAGGTACATAATTAGTAATTGTTCCCGAATCAATTTCTACAATGAATGTTATTTAACAGGTCAACAAACAAAATAAACCCTAACCTATGTAGGTACATAATTAGGTAATTGTTCCCGAATCATTTCTACAATGAATGTTATTTAAAACAGGTCCACAAAAAAAAATAACCCTAGAACCTATGTAGGTACATAATTAGTAATTATTCCCGAATCAATTTCTACACTGATTTTATTTAACAGGTAAACAAAAAAAATAACCCTAACCTCTATGTAGGTACTTAATTAGGTAATTATTCCCGAATCAATTTCTACAATGAATGTTTATTTAACAGGTCCACAAAAAAAATTTACCCTAACCTTGTAGGATAATAATTAGGTATTGTTCCCTATCAATGTCTACAATGAATGTTATTTACAGGTCAACAAAAAAACTTACCCTAACCTATGTATGTACAGAATTAGGTAATTCTTCCCGAATCAATTTCTACAATGAATGTTATTTAACGGTCAACAAAAAAAATCACCCTCTAACCTAGTGTACATAATTTATGGTAATTGTTCCCGAACTCAATTTCAACAATGAATGTTATTTACAGGTCAACAAAAAACATAACCCTAACCTATTGTATGTACGATAATTATGTAATTATTCCCGAAAATCATTTCTACAATTAATGTTATTTAACAGGTCACAAAAAAAATAACCCTAACCTAAGTGGGTACATAATTAGGTGATTATCCCGAATCAATATCTAACATGAATGTTATTGAACAAGGTCAACAATAAATCAAATGTGTGTCCTTATGCATGGTTGGGTAGAGTTTCGAGGTTAGAACTTATATATTGCAAGTTACAATCATAATTTGTAGAATGTGGCCGCCCCGGGCCGCGCCCGACAGCGGCGCTCCGCTTGGTTTTTTGTGATGTGAGTCGTGATGTTAACATACATCACGACTCCATCACCAAAACCAAGCGTAGCGCCGGTCCGGCGCGGCCCGGGGCGGCCACATTCTACCAATTATGATTGTACTTGCAGATACTATAAGTCTAACCTCGAACTCTACCCAAACCCTGCCTAGGACACACATTTGATTTATTTTTGTTGACCTGTTATAATAACATTCATTGTAGTATTGATTCAAGGGGGAATAATTCCTAATTTGTACCTACTTTAGGTTAGGGTTATTTTTCTTTTGTGAACCTGTTAAATAACATTAATTGTAGAAAATTGATTCGGGAATATTACCTAATCTAATCCTCACACTACATAGGTTAGGGTTATGTTTTTTTGTTGACCTGTTAAATAACATTCATTGTTTAAATTGGATTCGGGAACAATTACTAATTATTACCTACATAGTTAGGGTTATTTTTTTTTGTTGACCTGTTAAATAACATTCATTGTAGAATTGATTCGGGAATATTACCTACTTTAATGTACCTCATAGGTTTAGGGTTATGTTTTTTGTTGACCTGTTGTAAATAACATTCATTGTAGAAATTGATTCGGGAACAATTACCTAATTATTGTACCTACATAGGTTAGAGGTTATTTTTTTTTTGTTGACCTGTTAAATAACATTCTTGGAGAAATTTATTCGGGAATAATTACCTAATTAGTACCTACATAGGTAGGGTTTTTTTTTTTTGTTACCTGTTTAAATAAAATTCATTGTAGAAATTGATTCGGGAAAATGCCCTATTTGTACCTACATCGGTTAGGTTATTTTTTTTTTGTTGACCTTTAAATACAATTCATTGTAGAAATTGATTCGGGAACACTTACCTAATTATGTTACCACATAGGTTAGGGTTATTTTTTTTTTGTTGACCTGTTAACTAACATTCATTGTAGAAATTGATTCGGGAACAATTACCTTAATTATGTACTACATAGGTTAGGGTTTTTTTTTTTTGTTGACCTGTTAAATAACATTCATTGTAGAAATTGATTCGGGAATAATTACCTAATATGTACCTACATAGGTTAGTGTTATTTTTTTTTTGTTGCCCTGTTAATAACATTCATTGTAGAAATTGATTCGGGGGAAAAACAATTAACTATTATGTACCTACATAGGTTTAGGGTTATTTTTTTTTGTTGACCTGTTAATAACATTCATTGGTAGAAAGTGATTCGGGAATAATTACTAATTTATGTACCTACATAGGTTAGGGTTATTTTTTTTTTGTTGACTGTTTAAATAACATTCATTGTAGAAATTGATTCGGGAATCATTACTAATTAAGTACCTACATAGTTAGGGTTATTTTTTTTTTTTGTTGACCTGTTAAATAACATTAATTGTAGAAATTGATTCGGGTAAATAATTACCCTAATTATCTACCTACATAGGTTGGGTTATTTTTTTTTGTTGACATGTTAAATAACATTCATTGTAGAAATTGATTCGGGAACAATTACCTAACTTCTTACCTACATAGGTTATGGTTATTTTTTTTTGTTGACCTGTTAAATAACATTCATTGTAGGAAATTGATTCGGGAATAATTACCTATTATGTAATACATAGGTTTGGGTTATGGGTTTTTTGTTTTCCTGTAAACAACAGTATGTAGGTAGGTAACTTCTGTGTAAGTCGGAATTTATATAAATTAAATTAGTATCTTAGTGAAAACAATCTTCGGAAACTTTAGTATACCTTTTTAGGAAGAGTACTCATTAGTTCAGATCAGTGAGGTTTTCTAATCTGTATGAGAACGAATTTTTGAGTAAAAATCTTTTAGTGAATTCAATGGACGCTTCATCTCGACCATCCCATACCATCTATTCTCAACAGTAACCTAATATACTCATCTTTACAATAATAATATTCTGGTGAACAATTCTCATAGGGATTATTGAATAAGGGAGCTGCCAGTTGAATTAAAATAATATATCTATGTGGTTAAGTATATGTTTAAACAAAGTCCTCTGTAGTAATGAAAGGTAGTGAAGTGCGAAAATCATAATCAACTCAGAACCCGGTGTGTGCTTAGTCTATACCTAACTAATCCCGAATTTGGGAGCCTGGTTTTTCATCCCACGTCATAACACCAAAACCAAGCGAAAGCGCCGCGTAGGGCGAAGCCCGGAGCGCCATTCCCTCTCAAAAGATTCTACAAAAACCAGCGGAGCGCCGCGTTATGGCGCAGTCTCCGAGCGGCCATTACATCACGACTCACTCACAAAAACCAATCGGAGCGCCGCGTCGGGCAGCAGGCCCGGAGGCGCCTTCCTAACTACTACATGGAAAGATGCGGTTAAGCGGAGCGCCGCGTAGTGCGCAGCCCGTAGCGGGCCCTTCATACCTATTATGATTCATAACTTCAATACTATAAGTCCCTTACTTCATACCACATCCAACCCTGCCCCAAGGACACAACATTTTGATTTATCCTTGGGCGGTGGAAAAGGAAACGGCTGACTGATCAGGGTGTTTTTGGGGGTGTCGGGGGTTGGTTTTGATATTTTTTTCTTTTTTTGGTGTTGTTGTTTTTTTAAATCAACGCAGGTTTTTGACCTTTGGATGGAAAAAAATGGACCGCAAGCGCCCGTTGCGCTTTGTTTTTTTTTTTGAATGCGATGCTTGGGTTTTGACATTTGTTCTTGGAATCGCCCTTGTTTTTAAATTGAACCAAGGAAATTTTTTGAAAAAAACAAATGCCGCGCCGCCATCTTGGATTGAAAAATTGAATTTGGACCGTTTTTGCGAATCGTAGCCCGAGGGGGCCGGGTTGGAATTTTTCAAATTCTTTTTTTAGTCTGTCACAATTTGTTCGACTCTACAAACTCATTTGCGATTTTTCCGAAAATCCAAGATGGGCGCCACCTCTGGCGGCCATTTTGGTCCGGGGGAAAAATTGGCTTTTTTCAATTGATTTTCGGGGAATGCGAACATCGTAGCGGGTAGGTTTGTTCCAAGCTTCGGGGGGTAATTTGAGTTGAGTGTGTGCCGAGACTGAGAATTTCGACCACATTTTTGGTAGTTTTTGTGCCACGGCCCGAATAGTAGAAAAAAAAAGTGTCCTCTGTTTGCAAAAATCGAGTATGCAAGTTCTGGTGTCAATCGGGACTCGCAATGACCTCCACGTAGTTTTTTGCTAAAATCTGGCAACACTGGAAATGGCGGCAAAATAATTTTTGGGGTTTCGCCCACTTTAGGAGCTCCTGGGACGAAGGATATCGTCAATGGTAAAAAAATAAAAATTGGTCTCTGATCAGTCATATAATTTACTCTTGGTAGGGGTACGGGCTGTCAAAAATACAAGATGGCGGACGAGCTGGCGGCCATTTTGTAAATTTGTAAAATTTTTCGAAAATTTCAACGTGGATTTTTTTGACACATGCGACACTTGAGCGAGTCGACATTCATCGGGCGGGTGTGAGTCTTGCCTTGCGTGTGTTGCCATGTCGAAAAATATTTGCAATTTTTTGCTAGTTTGCGCGCCAGGGCCCGAAAAGGCGCCGAGTTCGAAATAGCCCTTTTGGGGAAAAAAAATCTCAGAAGGCCATTGACAGGGTCGGTCCAAATGACATTTGACCATTTTCAGTAAACCCAAACCCTGACCTGGCACACTGGGGGCTGTTTGAGAGAAACTTTTTGCGACTTGGTCATTTTCGGCGATAGTTATTGGTCCTCTGGTATTAATTGAAAAAAAAAGTAAAATTGGTTCGATCCCGTTTATGATGTATTAATTGGGAAAAATACCGGATTTTTGAAATTCAAGATGGGCGGACGAGACAGCGCCATTTTGTAAAAAGTCAAGTTTTCGAAAACCTTCAAAGCGGTTTTCGGGCAGATGGCGCCACTTCGATTTGAATTTCAGACGGAACCTTTATGTTGAGCTGGCTAGGGCTACGCAGACAGTGTAATAAAAAATTCGAATTTTTGGATAATTTCTGAGAATTAACCCCAAAACGAAAATTGCAAATTTTCAGTTTCTAGTCTGAGGTCCTGTCAAAAGAGACATCCGATGTCATTTTTTGGCCAATTTAGCACCCTTACCTGGCAACACCTTGGATCTGTTGAGAAAAACAATTGTTTGCGACATGGTCCATTTTCGAGATAGCTTATTGGTCCTCTGGTATTCTTTGAGGAAAATTAAAATGTGGTTTTCGGTCTTGTTTACAGTGTAGTATATGGGAAAATACGGATTTTTTTAAATCAGATGGCGGACTAGACAGCGGCCATTTGTTGAAAAGTTTAGTTTCGAAAATCTTTAAAGTGGGTTTTCGTCGCAGATGGCGCAACCTGACGCGAATTTTTGACATTACCTTTATTTGTTAACTTGATAAGGTGGCTACGCGATTGTGAAAAAAAAAATTTCAACATTTTGGATAATTTCTGAGGAATTATCCTAAAACTTAAAATTTCAAATTTTCATTTTCCGATATAAGGTCCTGGCAAAAAGTGACATCCGATGTCATTTGTTGGCCAATCAAACCATGGTATGAGTATTTGCTGTGGAAAAAAAGAAAATTGAAAAATTTGACCTGGTAGTAGCTGTCCCATACATTTTGTAACTGAAGTTGCTTCAAAGTACCTCTAAAGGAGTTGAATGGGGAAATCAAAATATTCAACCCAAGCTGGGGAATCGAGGCCGGATCGCCGCGTAGGGCGAAGCCGCGGAGCGGCCCATTTCATCACAAGTTTTAACACCAAAACCAGCGGAGCGCCGCGTAGGGCGAAGCCCGAGCGGCCATTTCATAGCACCAGTACCAAAATCCAAGCGGAGCCGCCGCGTAGGGCGCAGCCCGGAGCGGCCATTTTAATCATAAATTTAAGCAGCAAAACCAAGCGGAGCGCCGCGTAGGGCGAAAGCCCGGAGCGGCCCTTTGCATCAAGCAACACTACCAATCCAAGCGAGGCCGGTCGTAGGGCGCAGCCCGGAGCGGCCATTTTATCATAAATTAGCAGCAAAACAAGCGGAGCGCCGCTTGGGCGCGGCCGGAGGGCGGCCATTACATCACGAACTCTATCACAAAAACCAAGCGGAGCGCCGGCGTAGGGCGTAGCCCGGAGCGGCCTTACATCACGACTCACATCACAAAAACCCAAGCGGACGCGCGTCGGGCGCGGCCCGGGGCGGCCACATATCTCCCATTATGATTTGTAACTTGCAATACTATAAGTCTAACCTCTAACTCTACCCAACCCTGCCTAAGGACACACATTTGATTTATTTGTTGACCCTGGTTAAATAACATTCATTGTAGATATTGATTCGGGAATAATTACCTAATTATGTACCTACTTAGGTTAGGGTTTTTTTTTTTTTGTTGACCTGTTAAATAACAGTAATTGTGCAATTGATTCGTGAATAATTACCTAATTATCTACCTACATAGGTTAGGGTTTGTTTTTTGTTGACCTGTTAATAACATTCTTGTAGAAATTGATTCGGGAACCAGTACCTAATTATGTACCTACATAGGTTAGGGTTTATTTTTTTTTTGTTGACCTGTTAATAACATTCATTGTAAGAAATTGATTCGGGAATAATTAACTAAATTATGTACCTACATAGGTTGTGTTATGTTTTTTTGTTGACCTGTTAAATACATTCTTGTAGAAATTGATTCGGGAACAATTAACCTATTATGTATCCTACATAGGTTTAGGGTTATTTTTTTTTTTGTTGACCGGTTAAATAAATTCATTGTAGAAATTGATTCGGGAATTTACCTAATTAAGTACCTCATAGGTTAGGTTATTTTTTTTTGTTGACCTGTTGAAATAAAATTCATTGTAGAAATTGATTCGGGAATAATTACCTATTATTCCTACATAGGTTAGGGTTATTTTTTTTTGTGACCTATTAAATACAATTCATTGTAGAAAATTGATTCGGGAACAATTACCATAATTATGTACCTACATAGGGTTTAGGGTTATTTTTTTTTGTTGACCTGTTAAATAACATTCATTGTAGAAATTGATTCGGAACAATTACCTAATTATGTACCACTATAGTTAGGGTTGTTTTTTTTTGTTTACCTGTTTAAATACCATTCATTTTAGAAAATTGATTCGGGAATAATTACCTAATTATCTACTGTTTTCTTGCTACATAGGTAGGGGTTATTTTTTTTTTGTTGACGTCTGTTACTAACATTCATTGTAAAGAATTGATTCGGGAACATTACCTAATTAATGTACCTACATAGTTGGGTTATTTTTTTTTGTTGACCCGTTAACTAACATTCATTGTAGAACTTGATTCGGATACTTTACCTAATATGTACCTACATAGGTTAGGGTTATTTTTTTTTGTTGACCTTAAAGACATTCATTGTAGACATTGATTCGGGAATAATTACCTATTAATTACCTTACATAGGTTAGGGTTATTTTTTTTTTTTGTTGACCTGTTAATAACATTATTGTAGAAATTGATTTCGGGAATAATTACCTAATTATCTACCTACAGAGGTTTAGGGTTATTTTTTTTTTTGTGACCTGTTAAATTAACATTCATTGTAAAATGATTCTGTAACAATTACCTAATTATGTCCTACATAGGTTATGGTTATTTTTTTTTGTTGACCTGTTAAATAACCATTCATTGGTAGAAATTGATTCGGGAATAATTACCTAATTATGTCCTACATAGGTTAGGGTTATGTTTTTCATTTTTGTTGTCCTGTAAACACAGTATGTAGGTAGGTAACTACTGTGTAAGAGGACTTTATATACATTACACATTAGTATATTATTGAAACAATCTTCGGAAACTTTAGTAATACCTTTTTAGGAAGAGTAACATTTAGTTCAGATCAGTGAGGTTTTCTAATCTGTATGAGGAACGATTTTGATTAAAATCTTTAAGTGAATCAAATGGACGCTATCTCGACCATCCAATACCCTCTATGCGCAACAGTACCTGATATACTAATCTTTACAATAGTAATATCTGGTGGAACAATTCCTTCATAGGGATTATTGATAAGGGAGCTTGCACAGTTGAATATAAAATAATATATCTAGTGTGGTTTAAGTATATGTTAAATAAAGTCCTCTGTAGTATTAAAAGGTAAGTGAAGTGCTAAAATCATACATCAACTTTCGAACCCGGTGTTGCTTAGTCTATACCTAACTAAGCCCGAATTGGGGAGCCTGGTTTCATCACAAGTCATACCCAAACCGCGAAGCGCACGGCGCTAGGGCGAAGCCCGGATTCGGCCATTCCATCTCAAAGTTCTAAACAAAAACCAGCGGAGCGCCGCGTAGGGCGAAGACCGGAGGCGGCCATTATAATCACTCGGTCATATGGAAAAACCTAGCGAAGCGCCGCGTCGGCGCAGCACGGGGCGGGCCTCGTACTATTATAGGGAAGGACATGGCAAATGCGCGAGCGCCGCGTAGGGCGAAAGCTCGGAGCGGCCATTTTATCACAATCGCAGCAAAACTAAGCGGGAGCGCCGCGTAGGGCGAAGCCCGGAGCGGCTATTTTATCACAAATCAGCAGCAAAACTAAAGCAGAGCGCCGCTAGGGCGAAGCCGGTAGCGGCCAATACATAGCTTGTTATACAACAAAATAAAGCGAAGCGCCGCGTAGGGCGAAGCCCGGAAGCGGCAATTCCATCTCAAGGGGATACTACAAAACAAGCGGAGCGCCGCGTAGGGGCGCAGCCCGGAGCGGCCCAACATCACGACACAAATCACAAAAACCAAGCAAGAGCGCCGCGTCGGGCGCAGCCCGGGGCGGCCTTCTAATACATGAGGAAGCTACGGTTGAAGCGGGAGCGCCGCGTAGGGCGGAGCCCGGAGCCGGCCATTCATCACGACTTATAATTACCAAAAAACAGGGGGAAAAGCGGAGGCGCGCGTAGGGCGCAGCCCGGAGCGGCCACAGTCTACCAATTATGGATTGTAACTTGCAATACTATAAGTCTTACCGCGAACCCTACCCAAACCCTGCCCAAGGACCACACATTTTATTTATTTGTGACCTGTTAAATAACATTCATTGTAGATAGATTCGGGAATAATTACCTAATTATGTACCTACATAGTTAGGGTTATTTTTTTTGTCTGAACCTGTTAAATAAAATTAATTGTTAGAAATTGATTCGGGAAAATTACCTAATTATGTACCTACATAGGTTAGGGTATTTTTTTTTTGTTGACTGTTAAATAAAATTAGTGAGAAATTGATTCGGAATAATAACCTAATTATGTACCTACATAGGTTAGGGTTATTTTTTGTGACCTGTTAATAACATCATTGTAGAAAGAATGATTTCGGGAATAATTACCTAATAGTACCTACATAAGGTTAGGGTTATTTTTTTTGTGGACGGTAAATTAACATTCATGTAGAAAATTGATTCGGGAATAATTACCTAATTAAGTACCTAATAGGTTAGGGTATTTTTTTTTGGTGACCGTTAAATAACATTCATTGGTAGAAAAATGATTTCGGGAATAAATACCTAATTAGTACCTACATAGGTTAGGGTTATTTTTTGTGTTGACCTGTTATAAAAATTCATTGTAGAAATGATTCGGGAACAATTACCTAATATGTAACTACATAGGTTAGGGTAATTTTTTTTGTTGGACTGTTACATAAAATTCAGTGTAGAAATGATTCGGGAATAATTACCTAATTATGTACCTAATAGTTAGGGTTATTTTTTTTGTTGACCTGTTAAAATCAACATTTCATTGTAGAAATTGATTCGGGAATAATTACCTAATTATGTACCTACATAGGTTAGGGTATTTTTTTGTGACCTGTTAAATAACATTCATTGTAGAAATTGATTCGGGAATAATTACCTAATTATGTACCTACATAGGGTAGGGTTATTTTTTTTGTGTGACCTGTTAAATAACATTCATTGTTAGAAATTAGATTTCGGGAATAATTACCTAATTTTGTACCTACATAGGTTAGGGTTATTTTTTTTTTGTTGACCTGTTATAAACATTCATTGTAGAAATTGCTTCGGGAAAATACCTAAGTATGTACATACATAGGTTAGGGTTATTTTTTTTGTTGACCTGTTAAATAACATTCATGAGAAATTGATTCGGGAATAATTCCCTAATTATGTACCTACATAGGTTAGGGTTATTTTTTTTTTTGTCCTGTAAAACAACAGTATGTAGGTAGGTACTATCTGTGTAAGTAGGAATTTATATAAATGAAACATTAGTAAATTATTGAAAACAATCTTCGGAAAACTTTAGTAATACAATTTTTGGAAGGAGTGATCATTTAGTTCACGATCAGTGAGGTTTCTAATCTGTATGAAGAACCGATTTTGAGTTAAAAATCTTTAGGTGAATCAAAATGGGACGCTATCTCGACCATCCCATACCATCTATGCTCAACAGTACAGAATATTATAATCTTTACAATAATAATATTATGGTGAACAATTCATAGGATATTGATAAGGGAGCTGCACGTTGATATAAAATAATATATCTATGTGGTTAAGATATGTTAAATAAAAGTCCTCTGTAGTATAGAAAGGTGTGAAGTGCTAAAACCAGACATCAACTTCAGAACCCGGTGTGTTGCTTTTTTATAAGTCTATACTAACTAATCCCGAATTTGGGGAGCCTGGTTCATCACAAGTTATAAAAACCAAAACCAAGCGAAGCGCCGCGTACGGCGAAGCCGGAGCGGCATTCCATCTCAAGCGATACTACTAAAACAAGCGGAGCGCCGCGTAAGGCGCAGCCCGGAGCGGCCATACTCCACGACTCACATCACAGAAACCAGCAGACGCCGCGGCGGGCGCAGGGCCGGGCGGCTTCAACTACATGAGAAAGATGCGGTTAACGCGGAGGCCGCGTAGGGCGAAGCCCGGAGCGGCATTTATCAATACTTATGACCAAAAACAAGCGGAGAGCGCGTTTACCAACCACCCACCCCCCTAGGGCGAAGCCCGGAGCGGCCTTTTCATCAAGCAACACTACTAAATCCAAGCGGAGCGCGCGTAGGCGCAGCCCGGAGCGGCCATTCATCAAGCAACACTATAAATCCAAGCGGAGCGCGCGTAGGGCGCAGCCCGGAGCGGCCATTTATCAAGCAACATCACCAAACCTAAGCGGAGCGCCGCGTAGGGCGAGCCCGGAGCGGCCATTCCATTCAAATGAACTACAAAAAAACCAAGCGGAGCGCCGCGTAGGCGCCAGGGGGGGGGCCCCCCCGGAGCGGCCATTACAATCACGACTCACATCACAAAAA
>JADPWL010002396.1:0-13734 GCA_019059595.1 Marasmia exigua | reverse complement strand
TGAGGTCTCAGACTGCGAGCTGGGCCCTGGCATGGTCGATATTTTGATCGGACCATTCACATCACCAGTCAATAATTCTGATTGAGGTATTTCTTCCGATATCAATAGGTCTGCCAATTCAGGGTATTAATCTCCATTTACCGCCGCCCACTCTTGCTCTCTAGCTTCAATATCTAGAATAGAAATTTAAAATTAGCTATTTGGATAAAATACAGAAATATAATTTTATGTGGTAGTTTTTTTATTTTTTTTTTTTGAGCAAAAGTAAAAGGACGATAATTTAAGTAATAAATTCCTGTTATTAATATTGCCAGAGGAACGATTACATCTATTTCGGATGTTACGTATTTCTGCAAACTTTTCATCGTTATAGACTCGCAGTCTACCCCGATGTGCAAATAGGACATTATAAAAATATGTTCAATTATAGATACCGTCAGAGTTATTGACTCGCAGTCAATCCAAAGCAGTCCATAACCGAAATTATATTATATACCAAAAAAAAATCACTTAATTAAATACTGTTAGCTTACCTTCATTATTTGAATCCGAAGAAGAATCAAAAGGAGAAACGATTCTCCGGCGATTTTGCTTTAGTTCTAATCTTCCTTATTTTTCCTTTCGTACCGTTCTATACGTGATTGCGCACTTCGCTTCGGCATGATGGACGACTTGGAACGAAGAGCGCCGTGCGAGCGTTACCGAGCACAACAGAGGAATGAGCTCCGGCAAATATGGCAGGCTTACAGGTAAAATAGGGGAAGTACGGTGGTAGTCATTTAACAACTTTAATTTTTTGTCAAATTAAAATTACGTTTTAATGGTTTTAAAAATACTCTTCAATTTGTGCGAAAGTTACCTGGTAACCAGAGAAACTACATGGTTTCATATCTGAAGAATGAAGCGAAGAAATATAATTTATATATTTAAATAAAATTAGTTTAGACACGTGCGTGTCTAATACAAAATATTATTCAAATTATTCTTGTAGTTGAAAGCGTAAGGTGACTCCTCCCCTCTCTTGTCTATGCCGTGCCCGACAGGGTCCATAATTGTACTGTACTATGTTATTACTACCTTATGTAACATCATGGAGAGCAATAAAGAATATGAACATACACACCAACCATACCCTACCATTTGGGTTGGTGTCAAACTTGAAGGTACAACGTACTTACTTAAAAATGTAACCCTTTTGTAAGAGAGAATAAACTTATCATACATTCATTCATACTTATAATAATACATAGAAAACACCAAGACCACTAGAAACAGACATGTTCATGCACACAAATGTTTGTACTGCAGGGATCGAACCCGCAAGCCTTGCAGCAGAGGCAGCGTTCACTACCACTGATCCAAACGGGTCGTCAACTTCTTAGGGCAGCAAAACTACACTAACATTTTATTCAGTGACACGTTTATTAAGTATAGAAAATAATTTTAGTACTTCTCATCAATAGAAATTCCGCATTTCCCTCACCTTTCCGTAAGTTTTTTGATAGCGACGTCGAAACATTCCTTGGGCAAACACTTGTAAGTAAATCAATATTTACGTTTTGTTAATTCCTTCGTTCTGAGCAATAAACATGTGCAGATTAAGGAGGCTCAAAATCACCCAGAGAACAATTGTGAGGGCTATGCTCGGAGTCTCATTGCGTGATCGTATCAGAAATGATGAGATCCGCAGGAGAACTAAGGTCACAGACACAGTGGCGTAGCGTCCCTTGTCGGGGCCCCGTATAAAAAATAGTTTGGAGGCCCTAATATAGGGGTAAAGATTTTTCACAAAAGAAAAAAAATATTGTGAAAAGAAATATTTATATTTTATCATATCATAATTGAACCAAATTGAACTTTTGAACGCACGCTAAGGCGAGAAAAAAAAGGAATTGCTTTATAGAATTTTGTCATTTGTAAAATAAAATAAATTAGAAAGTTCGGTCGTGCATGGAGTATTGCAGTCACCTATGGGATGGCTCTGCCAAGTATCAGCTGGCTGCCCTCGACTCGATTGAGCGTCGAGCCATGAAGTTAGTTGGTGACGCAGAATTAGTGGATGGTAAATCCCAAAGTCTCGCTCACCGACGTAGAGTGGCCTGTCTATCGGTTTTTTATAGGATGCATTTTGGAGTGTTCGAATGAGCTTCACGACCTGATACCACCTTCTCCTTTCTACCACCGGACATTGCGGAAGACGACAGGAATCCACCCTTACACTGTGCAAGTTCCACCAGCTCGTACTAAGCGTTTCGCTTCCTCGTTCTTGGTACGAACTGCTAAGGAATGGAACAACTTGCCGGCTTCTGTATTCCCAGAGAGCTACAATTTGGGTGTCTTTAAGTCGAGAGTGAATAGGCTTCTTCTGGGTAAGCACGCTACATCTTAGACCTTATTGTCACTTTCCATCAGGTGAAATGAGGTCAAGTGCAAACCCATTTAATATATAAAAAAAAAAAAATTTTTTTTTTTCCTTACACACTTTGGGGGCCCCCGTGGCCCGGGGCCCCGTATAATTGATACGGCAGATACGGCAGTAGCTACGCCCCTGCACAGACATAGCCCAAAGGATTGGATGCCTCAAGTGGCAAATGGCAGGGCACATAGCGAGGAGTACAGACGGCCGTTGGGGCGGAAAGGTCCTCGTACCGAGACCACGTACAGGAAGTTGCAGCCGTGGCGCCCCCTACAAGGTGGACCGACGATCTGGTGAAGGTCGCGGGAATCCATTGGATGCGGGCGGCGCAGGACCGATCTGTGTGGAGATCGGTCCTGCAGTGGATGTTGTGTGGAGTGGATATTGGCTGAAATGATGAGCAATAAAAGTTATTATCGCTTCAGTCCACCGACCTGACCTGTGACCTGTGACGACCCGATTGGAACAGTGGTAGTGAACGCTGCCTCTGACACAAGGGTTGCGGGTTCGATCCCCGCACAGTACAAAGATTTGTGTGCATGAACATGTTTGTTTGTATTGGTCTGGGTGTTTGCTATGTCTTATAAGTATGTATTTACAAAAGAAAAGTATTATATGTATATATTTGTAATCCCACTGTTGATTCTGATATCCGTAACACAGGTGCTTGAGCTACCTATCTCGGAGTCAGATCAATGTATGTGATGTTGTGAAATATTTATTTATTATTTTATTAGTTCTTCCCGGTTTTGTCTTGGTTGGGCCATAATCAAGGGTTTTGAAAAGCAACTGCCATTTGACCTTCGCTACCCTTAGACAGAGGAACCAGGCTAACTGTTTCTTTCATTATTTAGCCTACGTTGTCCCACTGCTTGGCAAAGGCTTCCCCTAAAAGCCTCCATTGGAAGAGTCTAACGCTACAAATCTAGATTTGTAGCGATGGTTTTGCCAATTGCCGGAGAAGTGATCAAAATCACCACGCCATCTCTTTTTGGGCCTGCCTTTCAATCGACGTTCTGCTGACTGCCATAACTGCTACGGTCAGCTTTGTTAAACTGCCATATGACGTGTAAGTCTGGTCCACCTCCTACAAACGTGGCCGGCCCAATCAGGCCTATGACACTCTAGTTCCGCTACGGGTGCTCAGCGCTACTGAGCTCTTTTGGTATTGGTCGCCGCGCGGTCGCCATTTTTACTGTACCGCCATTTTTTTTTTCCATTTGACGTTGACAATTCAAAACTTCTTGTGTTAAATGTTCAGTGAAAGTTTTTTCCGTTAACTGTGTTAATTCGTCGCTAAAATAACATTAGATAATCTTTCTGGGTTGGATAACTAATCACCGCTTATGACTTCGCCATGGGTGTGAGAAAATGTTGCATAATAAACTGCACATCCACCGATAGGAGTCATCGCCTTTTTTACATACCAAAGGACGATAATTTGAGACAGTTGTGGCTTTATTTTTTAGTACCCCATAATATAGGGCTAAGTGGTCTCACTAAACACCAGTTGGTTCGATTATGTGTTTGTCAAAACCACTTTGACCGTAGTCAGTTTGATGCACATGGAAACCGACTCGCAACTGGCTACCCCTGCCTCTTTTCGGCCAACGAAATACTTCATGGCATTCCACTGAGCTCTATTGGTAAGTTATAATCGTTTTAAGAAATGTTTTACCTAAATTTCATTATTTCTCAACCATTTATCAAGAAAACAAAATGTTTTATTTGACATTATGACATGCTGTTTGTGGCTGTGCTGCTGTGAAATTAGTGAACTCCAAAATATTCACAAAACGACGAAGAGCAAATACGGCTTGGTACCTATGCTAAAACCTAATTAAAATATTTTCAGGTAGCAACCACTTAAGTGACCACAATTACTCTCTATCACCTGAAGAAGAGGATGCAGCAAATTTAAATATCCCTGACGGTGAGCAATCATTTTTCAATGGGACGCACTGTAGTGTCCTGGTAATCTTTTATATTCTTACAATTAACTTATATTTTCAGTTGGTCTTGGTGATGACATAAGAGACCATAATTATTCCTTGCCACCGGACGAAGTCATTAAATTAGCACCAGCTGGTATTTCTGAAGGTTGGTATATAATTAGATTGATGATTTTATTTTAGAAGTGAATCTTTAAAAGTGAACTTTGTTACATGGTCCTAATTGCGTCCTTCTTACTTACTTTTCAGGAGATAAAGAAACAACCAATGTGGAAATCAATGACCAAATAATGTATCCTCCATCGACATCAAAAAATATTCAAACTTCAGGTCAGCCGAATTATCCGTCACTCCCTTACAAAAATATGTTAATCATGCTTTGAAGCAGAGCCGTATATAGCCTAGCGCCTTCTGCCTTCTTATTTATCAATTAGTTTAAAAGTTTATTTAGAAATTCTTTAAATTAATAAAGAAAAAATTCGAGGTTTGACATTTACATAAGAACTCACTGATCACATGGAGTTACCTACTTCTTATTGTACTGTTTAATATAGTGTTGTATTAGTTGGGTCATAATTACTTACTTTTCAGTAGTTCCGATACCCATGGATGTGGAAATTAACGAGCAAGTAATGAATCTACCATTATCATCTGTAATTACAGGTGGGTCATCATTGTCTTTATCAATTTTATTTTATTGACGTTTTCTCAGTTTGATAGACTTTATTCATCAAATCGATTTTTTACAAGCTGTTTTTTGAATGCTGAAATGTAGGTGTGTGTAAGTGAATAAGTCATATCTAATTTCAGATAATGCGAAAAATGCACTAGTATTGCAAAAGTCAGAGAGACCTATCCAAAAAAGCCCGATGAAGAAAGTTGGTAAGTCAGAATATGTATTGTTTTTTTACAAAATATAATTTTGAGTACTCTCTTGATTAGCAATTGTACTATTTAAATAATAATTACACACACACACACACACACACCACACCCACACACACACACACACACACACACACACACACACACACACACACACACACACACACACACACACACACACACACACACACACACACACACACACACACACACACAAATATTCAATTGTTTAAAATTGACATTTTTTTGTTGTAACCTATGTTAAATCTTTTTTACAGCCAAGTCTGTATCTAAAGGTTATTGTTTCACTAAGGAGATGAAGAAACAGGCATTAGCCATAAGAAATGAATTTTTCACAGAGAGATTAGCTGAAGCTAAGACATTGAGTCAAGATAAATCATTCCTTCAGAGTTTGGCCAAAATGAATAAAAATGCACAACATTTCATCACGATGCAATTAAAATCCATACATAAAAAGAAAAAAGGCTTGAGATTTACTAATGATGAAAAACTGTTGGCGCTCACCCTCATGAAAGAGAGTCCAAAGGGGTATCGACTTTTACAAAAAATCTTTAAACTGCCCACAAGAAGAACACTAAACCGTTTGGCCGAAAAAATTACTTTTGGTGTTGGCATCAACCAAAATATATTTAACCTTATTAAAAGAAGAGCTATGACCTGGGACGAAAAAAATAGAATTTGCTCCATAGTCTTTGATGAGGTAGCTCTCACTCCTCATTTGACATATGTTGAATCACAGGATGAAATTAGAGGATTCAAGGACTTAGGCAATCAAAGAGCCTCCAATTACTGCGACCATGCTCTTGTTTTCATGTTAAGAGGAGTGTGTTCAAACTGGAGACAACCTATTTCCTTTTATTTTTGTGAGGGTACAACATCTGCTGCTGAGATTAAGATAATTCTGCAAGAAGTGGTTGCAAAGGTTTCAGAATCGAGCCTTATACCTGTAGCACTTGTATGTGACCAAGGGTCAACCTTCAGAAGCGCCTTGAAAATGTTAAGAGAAGAAACGGAACGAAAAAGAAATCTGAAAGGTGAACATAATGGTCAGTAACATGGACTGAGTTGTAATCATTGATAATTTTATTTTAAAGATGAATTGTTCAAGTTTCATTTTTATGTTTTCAGATGGAACAATTGAAGTAGCAGGACAAAAACTCAGCGTAGTATTTGACCCACCACACTTATTAAAGGGTTTGCGGAATAACTTCTTAACAAAAAATATTATTTACAATGGTGCAATTGCCACATGGCAAGACATACAAACAGTTTACGACGCAGATTGCCAACTAGGACACACCAAAATGAACAAAAATTTAACAGACCGCCATATAGTAGCAGCTAAAATAAAAAAAATGAAAGTGAGTGTGGCTGCCCAAACTCTAAGCGAAAAAACAAGCGCTATGCTCAAATACACTGCATTGTTTCGTAAGTACACTAGCATAAAAAATACTTTACAGAATGATAACTAACATCATAAACAAAAACTTTGTTTTACGACTTTGTTATGCATTGGTTATTTTTTCATTATTGTCAAGGAAGATGTATTTCGTTTTTTTAGGGACTACTGCGAGTGGTGAAAAGGTCAGCGCAACAATGAAAACGACAGGTGAAGTAGTAGGTTTCATAGATCAGCTATTCGATAGTGTCAACGGCTCAAGGCGGAGCGCGATGAGAGGGAAGTTAAGAGGGGCAGTCAAGCCAAATTCTGAACACCATACATTTTGGCGTGAAGCTATCAAAAGGTTAAAAAGTATGACATTTGTCGACTCAAAAAGTAAAAGGGCCGTGGAAAACCAAAAAGAGTATCATGTGCGCGTTCCATCACTTGATGGTTGGATCACAACTTTAGAAAGCATGAAGAGGATATCAAAACTTTTATTTAACGAATATGGACTGCAATATTTCTACCCACGTTTAGTAAATCAGGATCCACTGGAAAATTTTTTTGGAAGAATTCGTGCTTGTAATTATCGAAATGTAAACCCTGACACGTACACTTTTGTCAACTCGTTTAAATCACTCCTGATTTCAAACGTGATGGGTCCTCACAGTATTTATTCTAACTGTGAGGAAGATGATGGAACAACAATTGTTGATTTCTATTCTTTACTACACCGAGACGATGAGGATGGTAAGGAAAATGTCCCAATAGATTTTAACTGTAATGAACAATCGTTGTCCACATCATCATCAAGTTATAAAGAAAAAGGCACCACTATCAATATAGCTGATGCCGTTCTAGAAAGACTGCAAGTGCATTCGTCTGCTTACACAGCCGGTTATTTATGCAGAAAAATATCAAAAAAATATAATTGCAAAAAGTGTCAAGATACATATTTAGCCAATTCCAAAGAAAACATACATGAGTGGATTCTGCATAGAGAGTACAAAAAATGTAAAAATAATAATTTGGCATATCCATCCAAACATTTTCTTTTATTATACAGGGATATATCCAACTTAATACACAACAATCTTAATTTGTATTCGCACAAAAAGAATGTGGGGAAAATATTAAAAAGTGACATTCTTTCCAAAATCAGCATACACTGGTTGGGCTGCACAATACACAAACAAAGTGTACAAGATTTTTTAATGACACTAATTATGCGTGTCCACATACATAATTGGTGTAATATTATCAATAAAATATTAAAAGGGGATATTGCAGAAAAATATGTGATGAAAATGGGACTGCCTCAAATTCAGGCATATCGTAAATATAAATTGTTAAGATTACGATCTAAAAAATAAATGATTTTTTGTAATGCTTTGTTTTATTTTACACTTAATATATAATACATCAAGAAAGTCATGAAATTAATTGATAGCGGCACTCATCTCATGGAAAAGTATGGTAGCCCCATTAGAAAACACGGGAACTCTGTTATGTTCCTCAAAAATCCGTTGTCATGACTTTCTTGAATGCATTATAAGAAGAAGGATTCTACCACTAAATATCTCACAATAATTATCTTATCGACTACGAACATCACTAAATCTCGATATCGATAATTCAGTAATCCCTAGTTATTCCTTCACTACCACGCACGCTGCGATGCTAGCGTTTTGCAGCCCAACGTGTAAACTACGTGTCGTAAAACGAAGTGTCTTATCTGTCCCCTAGTATAATAGTAATCTGTGGGCCCAATTGGGGCTATCGTGTGTGAAAAATCCGTTAGATGGCGTACTATAGGACTGAGGTCCATATACAATGTGATTAGTTATTTTTAAAATGTCAATATCACAAACTAAAAAACCGTTGTTGGACCTCAGTCCAACAGTACGCCATCTAGCGGATTATTTACACACGATAGCCCCCATTGTTATTCAAGATAAACTATCCGTAGCGCACAGGTTTCCTCATGATCTCTTTCCTGCCCCACTGAGCGAGCCATAGATGTAATTCCAAAGGTGCGTGATTGGATTCGAACCTTTGAGCCCTCAATCTAAAAGCGCATGCTCTTATCCAATGAGCTCCACGCCCCACAGTATCACAATAGTATAATAAGGGCTTGAAAGCTTTGGTGTACTGTTTTGACTTCGATGGCGTAGTGGTTAGTATATCGTACTTTAAAGCGACGGCTGCGCAAGAGGTCCAGGCTTAAGTTTTCGGTAAGAAATTCTTAGTGGCAGCCCGGAGTCTGCAAGTCGGTGGTCTTGTACACCCGGGCCTCGGAAAGTACGTTAAACTGTTGGTCCTGCGCCCAATCCCTCTCCGGTCGTGTCACGCTGGTGTCCCATCGGAATATGAGGGTAAGGGAATAGAGAGTGCACTTGTCTTTGCGCACACATTTGAGCACTATAATATATCATGCGTACGTGGCTGATCATTGAGATTGGCCGCCGTGGCCGTAATCGGTTGGAGGATATTATTATTATTATATTGTGGTATCACTATTCACCCTTTATCAACTACGAAGTCATCAACCTCACACCCCATGCAACTAAACCGTGTATTACACGTCACAACAACGCCTTTCACTTGTAACAACACTAACAATTTGACCCTCCACGCTTAATTAAACCGCCCGCGACTCGCACGTGACTCGCACGCGACTCGCGCGTGGCTCGCACGCGACTCGGATGTGACTAGCGCGGTGTTGGATTTGTAACCGCAAACAAATGGGAAAATTGGAGATTTAGTCCGGCTAAATGTTGTTTAGTTGAAAGTCTTTAAAATGTCATGTTTGTCACCTACATCACATAGAAATATTATCATAATATGTAATATGTTATTTTATGCTATGCTAATGTTTTGGACACTGTTAATAAATTATATTCCAAAAAAAGGTCTTATAAATGGCATAACGCCCTGATGGTCTAGTGGGTTAAGTACCGGGCCGTGATCTCGGGGTCCTGGGTTCGATTCCCGGGTCGAGCGAAAAGTATGTTTCGAATTTTTCGAACATAGCTCGCGTTTGTGATCACCAATCCGCATTTGGCAAGCGTGGTGATTAAGCCCAATCCCATCATAGTAGCGATAACTTGATTTCTATGATGGAGGCCTTTGCCCTGCAGTGGGACAGTTTATAGGCTGATACTTTACTTTTTAAATGGCACAACATCACATATAACGACCTATTCTCGAGCTCTCTACTCGTACATCGAAGTCGAGTTAGAATTTTAAAGGACGAATATGACTCCTTTGGCGTTGCAGGTGTCCATGGGCGACAGTAATCACTTACCGTCAGGTGATGCGTTCGCTCGTCTGCCCCTGTTTTATAAAAAAAAATGAAATCTCCAAATTTGATGCCTAATGCAAGAGAATTGTTCCTCTGATGGGTGTATTATACAAAATGTGTTATTACGTACAGATATGTTGTATAGGGCCGTCCCCGGCAGAGTAGAATAGGCCACCCTCACTCTTACCGAGGTGTCGTAAAAGGCGACTAAGGTAAAGCCGCTGGCATGATCATCAGCACCCAGAGAAGGAAAACTCTGCATTTACATCAAAACCCTCGCCAACCCGTCTGCCAAGCTTGGTGAGTATGGCAATTACCCCTCATGTGACTGAGGGAGGCCCGTGCCCCAGCAGTGGGGACTTAAATGGGCTGATGATGATGTTGTATAGACATTTGACAGTGAACAAACAAATGTTTGTCAAATATCTATTCTTATATAAATTCTTGTTATTGGATTTTCTCGCCAGAATTAACCTCCAGGTGTTAGTAATGCACGTATTTTGGCGTCAAGAACGGCAATCTTTGGAGCCAAGTAGGTATTATTTAAATTTGTTATTAACCCTTATGGGCCAGATGCTTTCCCATTTTTGTACCATTTAACCCTTTCATTTATTCATCTGCTCTTTCTATACTTATAAAGAACTTTAAAACAAAAAATAAATGCAGACAAAAGTTGATCCAAATGAATAGTAGAATTAATGTTTATAAGAAACTAACTGAACAGAAGTTATTCAGAAAACCATAAATTTACCTTTTACACCCTGTATGATAAACCCAAATAATAGTGATAACTAGTTCAATTAACAGACATCGATCATTTCAATAATCCTATAACATGATTACAATATGCTTGACACAGTGTTACCACGGTAATATTGCTAGACGGTGCGCAAGCGCACGTGCCTGGCGTACGCCCGGGCTTATACGAACATCGATATCTCACTAACGAACTTACTATGACTGTTTATTGTTATAAACTTTCATGGTCACTAACATTAGAATAGTTATTTACGGGATGTACCTTATTTATGAGTTTCCGGTATTTCAGCACATAAGGTACATGGTAGAAATCCCATTAATAACTATTCTTACTATGACAGGTCCGATGGAACATTTGGTAGTGACCTTTTTTTTTGATGACCCAGGAGAAATGCGTTACGCATACCCGTCCGCCTGGGAGCGGACGGGGTATGTCGGACTCGCCTCTGGCGACGGCTTCTCCTAACGCGAAGCCGGCCACAGGCATACCGACTGAAACTCCTGGGACTCTCCCTCATCTGTTCATGAGTGGGTGAGTGTTATGGGACCATAGCTCGAAGCCTGGCATAACGACACCCCCTTGACATGGAAGCCCGCCTACACAGCGGACGCGGCGCGTTCCCCCCGCGGGGACGCTGAGAGCGTCGTGCCGTCCCCACCAGGCGTAGGAGGATGTCCGTGCAATGCCGGTGGTGGGGCCCCAGCCCCACGCGCCAGCGGACATGCTCCTCGCAGGGGGAAGGGATCGCGGGGACCAGAGGGTCAGCCTATGCTCGAACTCCGCCGCCTCCTTTGCCACCATCACATGCTAGCAATATGCAGCAAGGGCCTTCCAGGCAACCTCACTCGCTAATACAGCTCTCGCTATATTAGAGAGTGAGAGGTCCTGGCCGACCTTTGCCACCAATGCGTGGCGAGCCTCTGCCCAACATTGGTAGTGACCATACAATGCTCTATTATTCTCATACGAAATCATACAGTCAACGCTCCCTAGCGGCGGCGTAAAAAAAATATATGAAAAAATGTATAGCGCCTCTAGCGGTCACTTAAGGAACTAAAGTCAGTAAGTATCATGTAAGTGTGTGAATAGTCTAGTGTCAGCCACAAGAACCAAACATTCGTAGTCATCATTTCTTTTAACCGTATAAGATGGAATATAAATAACCCGCCACATTTTAATGATCTTGACTAGTATGACTACTCAAGTTCCCTGCCTGATTTCTGAACGTGTCCTTGATTCGGTTGGTCTGGTTCCCAGGGACTAACTAGATGGTTAGTGACGCCATAATCTATGTTTGACAGAATTAATCATGCACCTGTGTTACGGATATCAGAACCAACAGCAGAATTTCAAATATAGACATTTAATACTTTTCTTTTGTAAATACATAATATCCACTTGGAAACACCCAGACCAATTCAAACAGTTCATGCACACAAATGTTTGTAATGTGCGGGGATCGAACACGCAACCCTTGCACCAGTGGCAGCATTCAATACCCCTGATCCAAACGGGTCATCCATAACGTACTATAATCAGCTATTTGCATGAAAAAATTTAGTCCATGGTATTAGGTAACGTGTCCCAGCAATAGACTTGTTTATGTAACAATGGACAATACGACACAAAAATTGCAGTTTCATACGCTTTTCGAATAAAGAAAGAAAAAAGGGATGACCCATATTTATTTAGTTATATTAAAATGTGCATTTTTATTAAAATTAATAATTAATACGCCGGAAAGGACAATATGACAAAAAATACCACTTTTATACGCTTTTCGAGTAAAGAAAGAAAAAGAAGTTGACCCAATTTTTTTAGTTTTTATTAAAAGTGTGTTTTTATTGTTTTTTTTTTTTAATTAATATGTCGGAAGTGATATAGTCCTGAGGCTCGACGTATTGTGATATCGGTGCTATACCTACATTTAAACAAGTTTAGGCGACTGTTCATGTCATAAGCTTAACGTTTGATTTTTTGGATTACCTTTTTTTTCAAATCAACGTGAGTAAAAGCGTTATTAATTTGCTATGCCAAGTGATTACGTCACAGAAGATTTTTACATTTTTTTTTCTCTATAAATTTCTATTTCAAAATTCTGAAATTATTTTTCTTAAATGTATATGAATCTAATCTAGTAATAGTATATAGAAAATGATTTTTTGTCGCAATTGTCTATTTCAAGGAAAGGACATTCAGCTCCGTATGGAGCTCATTCCAAGAATCATAACAGAGTTAACTTGGGTTCTAAATAAATACACCCAATGAAAAACATCGGCAAAAACTATCCACTTAATTTAATCAGCACAAACAATTCGAAATTCAACCACGTCTAAACACTCGCCCCTCGAAAATAGCATCTTTGTCATTGTAATTCGTTTCCAATCCCGTGGAATGGATTCGCAGACAGATCAAAGCCTATTTTATTCTGTTATTTATTTATTCTGTGTTTACACGGCTCTGTAATGCATGGGAATGTATAATAGAGGAATCAAGGGAGGTGATTTGGAAAAGGAAGAGTAGACGATGTACAGAGGGAGAAAAAAAATAAACAAATAGGACAAATCAAATAACTTATGTACCTTTTTTTTTACTTTATATAAAAAAAAAAATCCATACTCGTATTTAAAAAATCTTCGGCATTCTTTAATAAAACCTTTTAAAAGAATTAATAAACATACCTGGCCGATTGATCTAAAAAAAGGTAGGAAATAGTCATGGAAAACAATTTAAAAATATTTCTTCGACCGTGCAAATGGCGCTGTACAATCAGCCAGTACGGATCCTAACCTCGCTCTATAAAGTTTAAAAAAACCTAAATAGATATAACCTTCATGTTAAAATACATAATTCATTCTTTTGTTTTTTGCTTAGCCAACCCAGGTATCGCTGGAAAGACACCTACAACCCAGGTTGGGCAGGATCGACCAAAGTGGCGCTCTCTTGTTTCGGAGGCCAAGACTGGGGATCGGGTCGTTGAGCCAGCGAAGTAAGTACTTGGCTTCGCAAATC
>JADPWL010002394.1:0-13000 GCA_019059595.1 Marasmia exigua | reverse complement strand
TATGTTTTCATCCTTTATACACTTCAAATAATATTTTATAACAGTACACTCGAGAAAAGGTTTTACCAAAGTGGCGCCTAATCTCTGTTGAATAATACAAAGTATTAGGCGCCACCTCGCCTACGGTAACACCTTCTCTCGAGTGTACTGTTATGAAATGTTATTTGAAGTGATAAAATATTATGTCCAATATTTTACATATAGGTACTTTAAACAGAGTTCCAAGAAGCAGCTAGAGGTTTATTTTGAACAGGTGATATCACGTGTGAAAGCACAAATGTACGCTCCACACTTAGTCAGTGAGCGAACACGAAGTGTGGAGCGGATTTGCAAGCCGAAGCCATGATTTAAAAAACTTTCAAAAATTTAAAGTTATTTTTTTAAAAGACCTATGAGCTCCTTTTTAAAATAATTTTATTTTCTGGACTTCAGGACTAGATTAAAGTTTGAAAAATCTTATGAATTTATATGACATCATTTCTTAATAACGATATTTTAAGAGGTTAAATTAATAACTCAATAACTACTTCGCCATTGTCCTTTCGTGTTAATTACCGTCTTAATTAATTCTGGCTCTATGTCGTCTATTAATTATAGTTTTACACGGTCACATCCCAGGTAAAGATTGTTAGAAATAATAAGGACGGGTAAAAGTACGGACGGTAATATAATAATATATTGGGGTATAGATTTTTTTGCAATTTATTATTAAATTCATAATACACTTGCGGTCTCACTTCGCCTCGGGCTGCGGATTTTGCACACTAACATGCCGGGGGGGAGTGACGGCCTTGTCGTGTGCCCAAAGCGCGGGCCGCGCCTCACGCCACGCAAGCCTGAACGACCTACTCCGACGGTCTTTTATTTCCGTTCCGGCAGTGCTCGAACCTCTCGACATATGTCGGAGCGACGGAAAGAGGCCCGATGGGATGACTATCATCCTATGGAGTAAGGGGAAGGCGCTAGTGTGGGATGCGACCTGCGCGGATACACTGGCTCCTTCCAGTGTCCATGGCACTGCACGGGGCGCAGGCGCTGCAGCTGCCTCGGCGGAGTCGAAAACGGTACAAGTACTCCGCTTTAGATAGCTGCTACCGTTTTGCCCCATTTGGCGTGGAAACACTGGGGCCGTGAGGCCGGAGGCCCGCAAACTCTTTCAAGAGTTGTCTGCTCGACTGATGGAGTTCTCTGGGGATCGGAATGCTGGCAGTTATCTCGGCCAGCGTTCAGGGTTGGCCATTCAAAGAGGCAACGCCGCTAGCATTCTCGGCAAGTTGGACAACATCAGTGAGGCAGACAATTTCTTTTTGTAAATATGTACATTTATTAGGTATCACTTTTAATAAACGTTTAGGATTTATATAGGTAGGTAGGCATAATCCTTAAATGTATACATTTTTGTATACAACACTTCAAAAACATTATCGACAGTCTTCGGATGGGACTCGAACCCATGATTTTTTGCTAACCGGCAACTGCTTTACCGACAAGCTACCGGAGACCTTGGTAAGTCGACGAATTTTGTAAGTGCTTTTTGCTTTGCCGTGTATTTATTTATGTATTATTTACCTACAAATATCCATTGACAATATTGTGACAAATATTATGTAAGTAAATAGTGTATTAGCAAATAACATTATATTATCATTTATTGCGAACGAAGTAATTGCACCGAGAAAAATATTTTTCTCAGAAGAGCGGTATTCTGAACCAATGGTAAAATGTTACTAACATAATAAAATATGTTTTGCCCCCGGCAAACATCTTTCCGCAATATTAATATTTAGTTAGTTAGTTCAGTGCAGACGGAGTAAGAAATTGACAATAACTATGTAGCTATTTAATACAATATTTTTCTTTTTTTTTTTCTTTACTTGTCTTGCTTGGATAAGAATATGAAATTTTTTCATGTTTAAGTAATTACCTAACTTTTTCTTTTTAGATATGCAGATGTGTTGTTAGTGATGGTCGAATTATTTAAAGGGTTTTGTTAGTAAAAAGTAAATCCGTTATTGGCTGTATGTTTAGTGTATAAGATAATTATACTAATTTTATGAGCTGTGGATTTTGTGTTTTTAATAAATAAATAAATAAATTTGTCTTACCGTTTTCGATATTAGATTTCGTGAAAGCTGTCACTTTTTGGAGGACGTGGTACTCATGGAACCTGATCCAGGATTCACAAAGTCAGGTAATACAATGAAGCGACTGCCGTCTGACCTTCGCAACCCTTAGACAGGGGAACCAGACCAACTAGATTAGGGTTATACGTTCAAAACCATTATCTCAAATATTCTAGGTATCCACAATTATGAGAAACTCTTGACGTATTTTATCGTCACAAGCCAAATATAGTAAAGTATCAGTCTATAAACTGTCCCACTGCAGAGCAAAGGCCTCCACCAACCATCATAGAATTCAAGTCATCGCTACTATTAGGCTTAATCACCATATTGCCTAGAGCAGACTGGTGATCACAAACCCGAGCTATGTTCGAAGAACTCCAAACATATTACGCTTTTGCTCGACCCGGGATTCAAACCCTGGGTCACGAGATCATGGCTCGGTACTTAAACAGGCAGACAAAGACTTATCTTGTTTTGTGATAGTAGGTAGACGAGCAGCCGGATCGCCTGATGGTAAGCGACTGCCGCCGCCCATAGACACCCGTGACACCAGTGGAGTCACAAGTGCACTGACAACCTTTAAACCCCCCTTTCCTCCGGATTGTGCCTCCGGTATCCTCACTCACGTGGCGAAGCACAGCACAGTGCTGCTTGACGCCGGATAGATTATAATGAAAACACCTTTTCAAGAAAGGTACAACCTTCAGGGACTGAGGCTTCGATGAAGAAGAAGTATTAGAAATTATCCCAGTACCATTCCAACTCTGTCAACCAGCCACCTCCCACCACCTGACATGGTAGTTTACGTGTCCGTAGGCTGCTACTACGTAGGTACTTTGGTCCAGTTGGTACCGTGATCCAGTTGGTGGCTTGATCCAGTTAGAACCGTGACCCAGTTGGTACCGTGCTCCAGTTATTTTTTTGATCCAGTTGATCTGTTCCCCAGTCTTAGAGTTGCGAATATCAGAGGGCAGTAGCTTAATTATAATTACAAGACTTATCAAATCTTACATCATGATCTAAGCACAATTTGGCTCCAAAGCGACGATTTTGATGCAACCGATCGACAGGAACCAGGATGGGATGAAAAATCTACATGCTATACTTAATAAAAAAAAACCTTAATTCCCCAAGGACTAATTAAGGACGAAAAAACCACTAAAGCCAACGTCACGGCTGGCTAAAAACCACGCATGCATGCTTGCGCACGGATTACGTCACGGATGACGTCACTACATTACGTACCTGTCCGAGTGACTAGCGCCAGAGCACCCACCACCCCGAAGAGGAAACCCGACATGGTTAGTTTACGTGTCCATGCATAATCCTTCTTGCATACTCCGCTTCACTCGAACGACCTGTGGACAAAAAACAACCTTAATTACAAAACTGTAAAGTCAACTTTTATATGTTGGGAATCTTTAGCTTTTGTGACGCGATGTAAATGAAAGTGGACCGTGTTATGCATGTATAAGGTCTGGTTTTGAAAGTGCGTGAATGTAGGGTAGGGTGACAATGTGAAGGTTTAAAAATAAGCTTTAATGTAAAAAGGGGTTAAGTCCATGTTGGGATGTAAGTGTTCGGCTTACGCGCTGGAGAACAGAAAAAGGCTAAATACTTGTGTGTGGATATGAAAGTTGTTATAACGGGGAATTTTTCATACATATTTTTACTATTTCTAAAGAAATTCTACAGTGCACACCTGCATCAACCCGCACTGTGCCAGCGTGATAGGTGTTGTCCCAAACCTCCCCTATAATAGCAAAACAACACAAGGCCCGAAGTGAAAAAAGAAAGGCGGTACTGGAACCCGACCTGGCGATTTCTCTTTTAACCCATTCGAGGAGATCAGACGGCCGATAGGGCAGAAAGTTCTCGAATGGAGGCCGCTTATATAAAAACGAAACCGTGGCAGGCCCCTCACAAGGACAGACAATCTGGTTAAGGTCGCGGGAATCCCTTGGATGCGGGCGGCACAGGACCGATCTGTGTGGAGATTATTGGGGGTGGCCTATGTACAGCCGTGGAAGTTTATTGGCTGAATTGATGAAATCCTACGGACAGCGGCAACGCTTATATAGCGCTATCTATTGGTTTAAAATAGTACTAATGTCCCGAAACGAAGTGAAGGTGGGTCATAAACTTTCGCATGGAGGGGTCGACTCGACCAGAGTGATACCCATGGCCACACAAAAAAACCAGTGTGAAGCAGCGTCTGTGCTGTGTTTCGCTACGTGACTGAGGGTACTGGACGTCCAATTCGGGGGAAAGAGCGGATTTAAAGGTTGCCAGCGCACTTGTTTTGACTCCACTAATGTTGGGGATGTCCAGGAACGGTGACAATCGCTTACCGTCACGTTCTTAGACTGTTTGTCTGCCACCAATTACACAAAACAAATTTGACAGCCTCGGTGGCGCAGTGGTTAGCGGATCGCACTTTAAAGCGACGGCTGCGCAAAAGGTCCCGGGTTCGAACCCCGGGTCGGACCAAACATTTGTACCTAAGTTTCCGGTAAGAAATTCTTAATGACAGTTCGGAGTTTGGAAGTTGGCGGTCTTTTACCCCCGTGCCTCGGAATGACCTTTAAGCTGTTGGTCTTGAGCCCAAACCTACTCCGGTCGTGTCACAGTATAGAAATACAAATCATTTATTTGCTATTAAATAGGGTACCATAAATGTGGTATTTATGTATATATTTTTATTTTTTAAATTTTTGTGTAAAAATCGTAATGCAGTAAACAAAATACATCTATTTACCAAGTTTTAATAGTATAGTTCTTATAGTTTCGGAGAAAAGTGGCTGTGACATACGGACGGGACGGACAGCCGGACAGATATGACGAATGTATAATTTGTCCGTTCGTTCGTTCCGTTTTTTTGCCATTTGGCTACGGAACCCTAAAAAAGACTATTATTTTTACATTTTTAATTAAATATTGGAGATTTTCCTTAATAAATGATAATTAAAAAAAGATTATCTTCCTTTGCTTTATTGTTTTCCTTACACAGTAGCTGTTATAAAAAAAAGACTATTAGTTTTTACTCGATGCTCCGATAATACACAATATGGACAAAACGAAAGTATGTTTGCACCGGAATATTTGTCGCACAATATCCGAAGTTCGTCAAAAAGCTGTATGGGCGTAACTCTGGAACGGCGATAAGAGACTCTAAGGTGCTGTATTAGAGTTCTTGATAGACGTTTGGACGACAAAAGGTTCCTATCGGGGAATTGTAACCCTATGTACTTGTTTGCTACTCTCTCTTGTTCAGAGTTTGAGGGTATGGGGGCATACGGGCGAGGAGTTTAGAGAGCCCATGGGCACGATATTGAACTATTATAAACGCGAAATTAAGTGAGGTACATAGAGTAGTAATAAGTAAGTAAGCCGTGTGGTCCCTGGCAGAGTAGAATAAGCCACCCTCACTCTTACCGAGGTGTCGTAAAAGGCGACTAAGGTAAAGCTGCTGGCATGATCAACGGCAGCCAGAGAAGGAAAACTCTGCATTTATATAAAAACCCTCGCCAGCCAAGCGTGGTGAGTATGGCAATTACCCCTCATGTGATTGAGGGAGGCCCGTGCCCCAGCAGTGGGGACTTAAATGGGCTGATGATGATCATGATGAAGTAAGTATAGCTGAAATAGAGTTCCAACTTCGCGTTTTTTCTGCTTACCGGTAACCGTCGCGCGGCCCTGGTAGACACGAAAGACAACAGCCTCATATGCTGCCGCTCATAGACACCCGCGACACCAATGGAATCACAAGTGCGCTGTCTACTTTTAAATCCCCCTCCCCTCCGGATTGGACCTGTGGTACCCTCACTCACGCAGCGAAACACAGCATAGTGCTGCTTCAGGCCCGTTTTGATGAAACTTCACAATAAAAAAGCTTTTATGTCAGAATAGCAAAAAGCTATTAAAGACCGAGGCAAAGCCATTGCTCCGGCATGAATGGGCCGGCTCGACCGGAGTGATACCATGGCCTCACAGAAAACCAGCGTGAAGCAGCATTGTGCTGTGTTTCGCTGAGTGAGGATACCCGAGGCCCAATCCGGGGAAAGGGAGTTTAAAGGCTGGCAGTGCTCTTTTGACTCCGTGGGTGTCTATGGGCGGCGGCAATCACCTATCAGCAGGCGATCCGTCTGCTCGTCTGCCCCTTGTCACATAGTAAGTATCAGCCTACAACCTGTCCCACTGCAGAGGAGGCCTCCATCATAGAAATCAAGTCATCGCTATTATGATGGGATTAGGCTTAATCACTACGCTTGCCAAATGCGGATTGGTGATCACAAACCGGAATCATGTTCGAAAAATTCGAAACTTTCTTTTTTTTTTTAATTTATCACATAAAAAAAGGATTCCATAAGACACATTAGGTGATGCTCTTCCTCGTTAGATTTTCAAAAAGTATTTAAGTCTGGAGACGCGGTAAGCCTAGTCCCCAAAAGTGGCACCTGTTCACAAGTAATGTCCTCCAAACCGATATTTCGGCGGCCAATCTCAGCGATCAGCCATCGACGCCGAATATATTATAGTGCACAAGTATTTGCGCAGACACAAGTGCACTCTCTATTCCCGTACCGTCTTATTTCGATGTGGCACTAGTATGACACGGCCAAAGAGGGATTAGGTGCAGGACCAACAGCTTAACGTGCTTTCCGAGGCACGGGGGTACGAGACAGAAATTTCTTAACAGAAAAACTTAGGTGCAAATTTTGGCCCAACCCGGGGATCAAACCCGAGACCCCAGGCGCAACCGTTGCTTTAAAGTACGACCCACTAGCTATTGCACCACCGAGGCAGTCACATACGTGTGTTCACAAGTATGACGTATGTGTCAGCCATAATTTCATCATCATCAGCCTATCGCAGTCCACTGCTGGACGTAGACCTCTCCAATTGTTCGCCACCGTGATCTATCCATGGCTTCTCGTATCCAGTTCTTACCAGCCATCCTGCGCAGATCGTCCCCCCATCTAGCCAGAGGGCGCCCTACATTACGTTTACCAAGACGCGGTCTCCAATCTAGAACTCGTTCACCCCATCGGTTGTCGGTTCTGCGGCTAATATGGCCAGCCCACTGCCACTTAAGCTTGCTAATCCGGTGAGCAAAGTCATGACTTTGGTTCTCTGCAGGATCACCTCATTTCAGATTCGATCTCGGAGAGAGACGCCGAGCATAGCTTGTTCCATAGCCCGCTGAGCGACCTTTAACTTGTGGACCAGCCGTACCGTAAGTCTCCACGTTTCGGCTCCGTATGTCATGACGGGTAGGACGCACTGATTGAAGACTTTCGTCTTTAGGCACTGTGGTATCGACGATACGAAGCCATAATTTCACTCAACCATATTAGAGGGCAATGACATGCCATGCAACAGCTGCTGGTCGTCTAATAGTTTCTTATAAAGCTCGTCAATAACCTCCTCCGTATGTTTAATCTGAAAGGGGCTTGTGCGAAAGGCGACTATTACTCTCTAACAAGTACCGCCTTTGTGGCTCACACTTGTCGGGTACCTACATACAAGTTTTATCGGCAGCCAGCCTCTTACAGAACACTGGATACTACACAAAGAGATTACAGTAAGGCTTTAGATCAGAAACCCGATATTATTTCGCTCTTTGAATCTAAGTTACACTTAAACGTAAATAAGATGACGTTTATTAAGGCCTAATATCTCTTTTAATATTCAATTTAGATAGATAGATAGATACACTTTATTGCACAAAATTTACAGATCTTAGTCTAAGGTATTATACTAAAACAATCTAGGCGGTCTTATCTCTAATAGCGAGAATAGGTCTAATCTCTTCCAGACAACCTCAGGGTAGAGGAAAAGTATAGCAAATTCAAAAAAGGTGTAAGGCAGTGCAAGTCAGAAAAAGAAAAAAAAGATATTTTATAAATACGAGTATGGTATATACATCATTATATAAAATAAATATATACTAGCTATAAATACTAATACATACTAGTAAATTACAAAACAAATAAACATTTGTTTATTTATTTATTCTTTATTGCACAAGAAAATAAAGTACAATTGGCGGACTTAATGCTATACAGAATTCTCTACCAGTCAACCATTAGGCGTTTCAGAAATATGTATGACGGCTAAATAAATATTTATTGAGAAACATACATGTGAGTAATATATAATTTGTTCGTATTGTTTTCGTAATTGGCTCAAACATTTGTTCGTATAGTAATAATGTTTAATAACCATTATTTTGTGGGTATTTCACCTTTAAATCACAAATCTAATCCATTCTGATATAAATACAGCGAATCTTAAGTTTCAATTACATCCCGAGTGAATAAAGAACCTGACACTCCATTGTACGAGTCGATTTCAATTCTTTTATCGGAGATTAGAGAAAGACGCAATATGTTATATTGAACTTGGCTCTCACTTATTTTTTTTGATGTAATGTGATTTGTAATAGATACTACAATTTCTCCCTTCATGTCAATCCTTGTTTAATTTAATCTTTCTTTGTAATAACCCCAGTGCCTGCTGTTTGTCTGTTCTGGACCATCTTTATTTTTATTTCATAACATTACTTTTTTATCTTAAACAGACACACAAATGCTACAGAGTCTCCCTCAGAATACCAGAGTTGTGACGTGTCAGCAAAGACCCGGCACGACATATGCTGAGCGGGCGCCTATTTAGCACAACACTTATTTATATCTTATATTTGTTTTTCATGTTATTACTAAATGTATCAATACGGGGATTAACACGATATTTACTATGTGAAACAACATTGTGTACTCACATATTTGGCTCGACGTTATTTTCATGTTATTGTTTTCATATTTTCCTTCGTGTTATATTCGTTATATCTGTATTTGTAGTGTCTATAAATGTCTCATTCATTCATTCATAATATGTTATATTTTACTGATATTTCATATACACGACAGAATTTAATCTTACACCAGAGCTTCTTTTGGAGGTAGGTAGGTACCTACCTCCAATAGGTAGGTAGCTACCTACAGGATAGGTAGGTTTCAATACGTAGGTACGTATTGAAACTTTCTCACTATCTGAAAGAATATATCTTATGCTAAAGGCAACAAACGAGCAAGCGAGTGACCTATAGATAAGTAGTCACCGCCCATGAACATCGGCGCAGTAGCGTGAATAGGGTGGTGCCACCGTTGCTCAGACATAATTTGTGGGCGAAAATGGCCAGGAGCCCAATGGACAACATTTCATATTTTTAACATGTCCATATTGTTTTTTTATATGAAAATAGACATAAAATGAACAGACGCATATTTTTTCTTTTTTCAAAATTTTTCCATTTTCATGCACAAAATAATTATTGAAATTCTTTATATTCTAAATAGACGTAAGCGCCAAATGACGTCATCGGACAGCTGAATACAGCAATATTCCTTTGCTTATCATTGTTTTAATATAAAAAAGGTACTACTGGCAAAGGTAAATAATACTAGTGTCAACATTTTCAACGTCATTCATTCATTCAACGTTGACAAGTTGTCTTTTTTTTTGACAGTTGCATGTAATGGGTTTGAAATTTCGTAAATTTAAAACTATAATGTGCTAAGCATAGAAATATTTTACATTCTGCCATCCGATGACGTCATCTTACGTTTTTTAGTTTTTATTTTTTTTCTCAGTAAATAAGCAATATAAAAACCGGCCAAGTGCGAGTCGGGCTCGCGCACAAAGGGTTCCGTAGCAGCAAAGTCCAAAATTACAGTTAAATCAACCTATCTCAAAAACTATAAGAGATACTTTGATCAAACCAAAAATCGTTGAAAGAGTTAATTAGCATGCATCACCTCTATTTTTTTTAGAATTTTATACCCCGTAGTTATAAAAATAGAGGGGGGGGGACATACTTTTTACGACTTTGAGAGCTGATATCTCAAAAACCGTTCACTTTAAGAAAAATGTTTTTTAGAAAACTTTATATCATTTTAAAAGACCTTTCCATTGATACCCCACACGGGTATGTACATCGAAAAAAAAAATTTCATCCCTCAGTTACATGTATGGGGGGCCCCACCCCCAATTCTTTTTTTTACTATTTAGTGTCATATTTTTGTAGCGGTTCATACAACACATATTTCCATCAAATTTCATCACTGTAGTACTTATAGTTTCCGAGTAAATCGGCTGTGACAGACGGACAGACGGACAGACGGACATGACGAAACTATAAGGGTTCCGTTTTTGCCATTTTGGCTACGGAACCCTAAAAAATGAATAATTATATATTCGATCAGCGGAAAAGTAAATGAAGAAATGGTATTTTTTGTTTCAGAGCTTAGCAATTTTGAAATGTTGTCCATTCTAGGGTTCGTGATATTTTGAAAACATGACGGATATCACCTGAAAACCAAACAAAAAAACTATGTTTAAGTGATATATTTGGTATGAAAATAAATGTCACGAGCACGAGAATTGGGCTCCAGATCAGGCAAGACTATGATAAAACGCTAGACACATCTGGAAGGACAGCAACATTCGACGCAGAACCTTGGTTTTCTCGTTTTCATTAACGCTGGTGAGACCTGAAAAATGAAATCAGAATTCTAAATGTGGTGATGGCGTCGCTTGCGCAGGATACCCTGAACCGCATTCCGCACAAATGAATCGATAATAAGACAATTAGGAATCAAAGAACGCCTCTCAGCTATAATTCTTGAACGACAATTACGATGCCTTGGATGTATAGTGCGGAAGCCACCCGATTGTGAAAGAAAGAAAGAGTGATCCTTACCAGGAAAAGAACTGGCAAGAGACCACGTGGCCGTAGACCTGCCCGATGGTCCGATACTCTCATTGAGTCAGTAGACATGCCGTTCCGTGGGGCATTAGAACTGCGCAAGATTGTGACAACTGCGTTTCCCAAGATTCGGTCCGTATACCGAGAAGGTAGGAAGGACCATGGGCTGGTGGAGGGACTGTGTCTAATTGGTCCGTGACAAATTTTAAACGTAGGGAGTCCATTTCTCAACACTTGAGGGACTGACTAAGAAAAAATTCAATTCAATTCAATTCAATTCAAATTCAATTTAAATAATTCTTTATTTGCATAGGCTTGTACACAGCACTTACAAAAGGTAAGACTACTAATTATTTCTCCTAATATGTTCCCGCTGCGCCTCTACTGCATGAGGTACGCCTCATGCAGTAGAGGCGCAGCGGTATTATGCTACGGCGTATTGGTGCCCAGGATAGAACTTTTAACATCTAGAGACCCCACGTACTTGCATCTGTAGTGTGCCTCGCGTTCATTAAGAGAGTGATCAGGTAATAACATTTTATTAGATACAAAATTTCCTTATATACATGAATTTATCAATAATACAGAACTACCTTCATAATGTTTGCGATTGAATAGGATGGAGACAGATTTGTCTCGCTCTAGCTGGCCTGCTTACATCTACCCTCGGCGTTGGCTGAGAATGCAAGAGACGGGACATTGAATCGCTATCCTGCTCGCACGCTATAAATATTCTTTACTCGCCCGCAGTCAGCCAGTCTGAATCCTCGAGCGACGGCGAGTGGTTGTATGTCCCCACATGACTCCCCCTCAAGCGAAGCGTACGGTCGGTTTTGAGACACGACCTGATCTTGTCACGTATGGTCTGTGTTGTTTGGTGTTTGCGGAGTTATCTTCATCATCTTCACTTAGCATGAATGCAGGCTTTAGACGATCCAATGAGATGACTGATGTGCGATTTGGTAACTGCAACTTGTAATACTTTTCGTATCGTTTGATGACTTCATATGGACCATCGTATGGCGGAATGAGTGGCTTTCTAACTGTGTCGTTCCTTACAAAGACGTGTGTGCAGTTGGCCAGCTCCTTGTGAATGAAAGGCTTCGATTGTTGCGTGCTTGTGCGAGTGCTCGGTGATAGTGACGTCATTGTTCTTACTAGGCTGCGAACATAATCTGCTTCATCGACTTTTAGCTGAGTAGGCATAAAAAAATCGGAAGGTATTCGCAGCGTCGACCCATACGTCATCATTGCAGGGCTGATGTCGTGACATATAGTGGTGCGTAGTCCAAGTAATACGGTGGGTAATTCATCCGTCCAAGTTGTTGAACTGCCTCTCGCTATTAGTGCAGCTTTTAGTGTACGGTGCCATCTTTCTATTTGGCCATTCGACTGCGGGTGGAATGCGGTAGTTCTTATTCTGTTTATGCCAAATATTTTCAATAGTGACTTGAAAAGAGCAGATTCGAACTGTTTCCCTTGGTCTGTTGTTATTCGTAGTGGACAACCAAATCGACTTATCCAAGTTTCATATAATGCTCTGGCCACTGTCTCCGCTGTGATATCGCGTACCGGAACTGCTTCCGGCCACTTGGTACAGCGATCGATAATCGTTACGCAATATCGATTTTCTTTTGATGGTTGCAAGGGGCCAATGATATCTATGTGGATGTGGTCAAACCTCTGTGAGCTGGGTAGCGAGCCGATAGGGGTTACTACATGTCGATGGACCTTGGCTCTTTGACAGCTCGTGCACGCCTTGGTCCACTCGCCAACTTGTTTATTCATAGCGGGCCAGAAGTACTTCTTGGCCACTTGTAATCTAGTAGTACGCACGCCTGGGTGACACATATCGTGTTGTGCTTTGAATGCTTCAAATCGATATGATTGCGGTAGGTATGGTCTCGGTGCGCCCGTAGACATCTCACATGTTATCGGGCAAGGTAGCCCAGGTAATGAAATTTGATTGAACCTTAAGTTCGGCTGCTGTCTTATTTTGCGTAATTCATCATCATGTTCTTGATCAGTCGATAGATTGGCGTAGTCGATGTATGTTGGACACTGAATTTCTTGTATGCGGGAAAGTGCATCAGCTAACATGATT
>JADPWL010002391.1:0-11540 GCA_019059595.1 Marasmia exigua | reverse complement strand
CAACAGGTTGTGTCTGTTCGGAAACACCATAGTTCGTGTCGGTAAATTTTGTTCTGTGGTTCTTCTTGCCTATAAAGTCGGTTAAACCTGATTTTTCAAAATTTTCAGAAGTCCACGCACCTAGTTATTCCTTATTTTGGGTTATTGTACATTGACCACAAAGTAAACTCGCCACAGAAAAAAGTATGTGTAAACTCACCACAGTTCTATTTTTATGAAGTAAATTGTTTATTAATAATTTTGGTTATTGTAAACTCACCACCATTGCTTTTGTGAAAAGGTCTGCAGAAAAATCAAACAACAAGTAGAATAAAAAAATATTAATTTTTTCGATATGGGAAAAATCAGGAGGTTACATAATAAAATATATGTACAAGTATGTAGGTAAGGATGATTAGGAAAGGAAGGAAGGTAAGTAGCCGTGTGGTCCCCGGCAGAGTAGAATAGACCACCCTCACTCTTACCGAGGTGTCGTAAAAGGCGACTAAGGTAAAGCTGCTGGTATGATCATCAGCATCCAGAGAAGGAAAACTCTGCATGTATATCAAAACCCTCGCCAACCCGTCTGCCAAGCGTGGTGAGTATGGCAATTACCCCTCATGTGATTCAGGGAGGCTCGTGCCCCAGCAGTGGGGACTTAAATGGGCTGACGATGACGATGATGTAGGTAAGTAGTATTTTTAGGGTTCCGTAGCCAAAATGGCAAAAACGGAACCCTTATAGTTTCGTCATGTCCGTCTGTCCGTCTGTCCGTCTGTCCGTCTGTCACAGCCGATTTACTCGGAAACTATAAGTACTACAGTGATGAAATTTGATGGGAATATGTGTTGTATGAACCGCTACAAAAATATGACACTAAATAGTAAAAAAAGAATTGGGGGTGGGGCCCCCCATACATGTAACTGAGGGATGAAATTTTTTTTTTCGATGTACATACCCGTGTGGGGTATCAATGGAAAGGTCTTTTAAAATGATATAAAGTTTTCTAAAAAACATTTTTCTTAAAGTGAACGGTTTTTGAGATATCAGCTCTCAAAGTCGTAAAAAGTATGTCCCCCCCCCTCTATTTTTATAACTACGGGGTATAAAATTCTAAAAAAAATAGAGGTGATGCATGCTAATTAACTCTTTCAACGATTTTTGGTTTGATCAAAGTATCTCTTATAGTTTTTGAGATAGGTTGATTTAACTGTAATTTTGGACTTTGCTGCTACGGAACCCTTTGTGCGCGAGCCCGACTCGCACTTGGCCGGTTTTTTTTACTTTAATTTATAGGGAATCGATATGGGAAAAATCAGGAGGTTAGGTAATAAAATATAAGTAGTATTTTTTCTATAATATTTGAATTCATTGTAATGTAAAATAAGTACTTACACCATGTCCACTGGAACTAGGGCCTGGTTGATTGGGATCCATTATTTTGGATATAAACCAATCGACTGGTTGGTCTGACTGTTATCCAACAGGTTACACTTAACAGAACAAATAACCACACGCGCATCGACAAGGTCAAGGGTGATAGAGTGTGCAAAAGCGCAGGAGAAAAAAAGAAAGATGTGCTTTACTATTAATTCTTAATTTCGTATTAGTTTTCATTGGATATTAACTTATAGGTACTCTCTTAATTTTATCAATATAATTATTGTCTAAAAAATCAAAAGATTGTTTGCTATCGTTACTTTAAGCAAAAAATATGTGAACTGAGGATTTGTGGCGAATTTACAACAAACCTCACCCGCTTGTGACTAACTTACACATATTTTTAATGCATGTGGTGAATTTACTTTCAATGTATGGAGTTTACAAAATGTGGTGAGTTTACTTTGTGGCCAATGTACAATAACCCCATAAAAATTACATAACGTAAGGATCATGTTACGTAAAAAATATTGCAATAACATGTATTATTTTTTTTTCTTATGAAACCTTAAACCCGATAAATGATTTACTAAAAAAATACATTATTGGGTTTTCTAACCGAAAATAACGGGTTATTGTACATTGACCACAAAGTAAACTCACCACATTTTGTAAACTCCATACATTGAAAGTAAATTCACCACATGCATTAAAAATATGTGTAAGTTAGTCACAAGCGGGTGAGGTTTGTTGTAAATTCGCCACAAATCCTCAGTTCACATATTTTTTGCTTAAAGTAACGATAGCAAACAATCTTTTGATTTTTTAGACAATAATTATATTGATAAAATTAAGAGAGTACCTATAAGTTAATATCCAATGAAAACTAATACGAAATTAAGAATTAATAGTAAAGCACATCTTTCTTTTTTTCTCCTGCGCTTTTGCACACTCTATCACCCTTGACCTTGTCGATGCGCGTGTGGTTATTTGTTCTGTTAAGTGTAACCTGTTGGATAACAGTCAGACCAACCAGTCGATTGGTTTATATCCAAAATAATGGATCCCAATCAACCAGGCCCTAGTTCCAGTGGACATGGTGTAAGTACTTATTTTACATTACAATGAATTCAAATATTATAGAAAAAATACTACTTATATTTTATTACCTAACCTCCTGATTTTTCCCATATCGATTCCCTATAAATTAAAGTAAAAAAAACCGGCCAAGTGCGAGTCGGGCTCGCGCACAAAGGGTTCCGTAGCAGCAAAGTCCAAAATTACAGTTAAATCAACCTATCTCAAAAACTATAAGAGATACTTTGATCAAACCAAAAATCGTTGAAAGAGTTAATTAGCATGCATCACCTCTATTTTTTTTAGAATTTTATACCCCGTAGTTATAAAAATAGAGGGGGGGGGACATACTTTTTACGACTTTGAGAGCTGATATCTCAAAAACCGTTCACTTTAAGAAAAATGTTTTTTAGAAAACTTTATATCATTTTAAAAGACCTTTCCATTGATACCCACACGGGTATGTACATCGAAAAAAAAAATTTCATCCCTCAGTTACATGTATGGGGGGCCCCACCCCCAATTCTTTTTTTTACTATTTAGTGTCATATTTTTGTAGCGGTTCATACAACACATATTCCCATCAAATTTCATCACTGTAGTACTTATAGTTTCCGAGTAAATCGGCTGTGACAGACGGACAGACGGACAGACGGACAGACGGACATGACGAAACTATAAGGGTTCCGTTTTTGCCATTTTGGCTACGGAACCCTAAAAATACTACTTACCTACATCATCGTCATCGTCAGCCCATTTAAGTCCCCACTGCTGGGGCACGAGCCTCCCTGAATCACATGAGGGGTAATTGCCATACTCACCACGCTTGGCAGACGGGTTGGCGAGGGTTTTGATATACATGCAGAGTTTTCCTTCTCTGGATGCTGATGATCATACCAGCAGCTTTACCTTAGTCGCCTTTTACGACACCTCGGTAAGAGTGAGGGTGGTCTATTCTACTCTGCCGGGGACCACACGGCTACTTACCTTCCTTCCTTTCCTAATCATCCTTACCTACATACTTGTACATATATTTTATTATGTAACCTCCTGATTTTTCCCATATCGAAAAAATTAATATTTTTTTATTCTACTTGTTGTTTGATTGGAGCATTTTAATCAACCAAGAAAACATTCCAAATTTACCAAAAAAAAAAGAAAGGAAAACGATCTTGTGTAGAACGATTTTTATAGAGCTAAAAAACCGATTTCTATACGCAGCAGATTTATATGTGCAGGCTGTACGGCTTTGGAACCTTTTGCCTATATCTATAAAAACTTCTCTAACTAAACACACATTTAATAAAAGCGTCTTAGAACATTTTTCCTCTTTTCAGTATCCCATTTAATTATTTTGACTAAATTGCTTATCGTTATAAATATGTATTCTTTCTATTTATTTCATATTTATAATACATATGTAATTGCTATGTATATGTGTATATGTATATTATGTATAATATACGTATTGCTATATATATGTATAGATTTTTTTTGTTTTGTTTCTCCACGTTCACGTAATCTTTCGCCGCATCATTATCATTTCTGTATGACCCAAAGGTTGACTGGTAGAGAATGCCTCTTGGCATTAAGTTCGCCTATTGTATAAACTTTTTTTGCAATGAAGTTTTAAATATGTTTCAATAAATAAACTTCTTTTCTAATTGTATCGGGAATTTCGCTTGTTTGATTAAGAGACGAGCAATATTGCAATCAAACATTATAATTTGTATATTATGTAATAAATTCATTTTGTATTGTAGGTACTTTTCTTATATATAATTACCAATGATCTGAGTAGAGCTATTTGGGTTCATTGACCGCAAACATAGATGTTAATATGGACATGCCCCGGGATTCTGACTATGATCCCGGTATTAAAAGGAATAAATTTGTATTTTAGAGTTAAATATTTAATGCATTTTAATCATGAAAGGGCTTATCCATAAACGTTCGATACCACCATGACTACTTACAGTTTTTTTCTTTCTATCTATCTAATGTACGTATCTGGAATTTCGAAAGACATATATAACTTTTTAAATGAAAATGGTATCAAAAATGGTTGTTATTCGTGAAAACTGTATAAGGTATATTTGTTCAAAGTTAGCCGTGTGGCCCCGGCAGAGTAGAATAGGTCACCCTCACTCGTACCGAGGTGTCGTAAAAGGCGACTAAGGTAAAGCTGCTGGCATGATCATCAGCACCTAGAGAAGGAAAACTCTGCATTTATATCAAAATCCTCGCCAACCCATCTGCCAAGCGTGGTGAGTATGGCAATTACCCCTCATGTGATTGAGGGAGGCCCGTGCCCCAGCAGTGGGGACTTAAATGGGCTGATGATGTTCAAAGTACCTCAATCATTATTGTAATTTAAATGCTGTTTATTTTTCATTAAGGTGACGGGTAGAGCACACTAGAGTCGCCAATCGATTTAAATTTTTAGATACTAAACCTGATCTATTTTAAACAATTTCGGGGTTACAACCACTGGGCAAACACTTATACTATTTATTAAATATCCATGCACAAATGTTAAATCCGTTTTAAAAATATATATATATTACCGCCAAAAGCGGCCACTTTTGGCGTGAATCAATTATTCGCGTACAAAAACGGACCCATCATTTGTACATGGTTATTTTATAAATAGTATAAGTGTTTGCCGAGAGGTTTGTAACCCCGAAATTGTTTAAAATAGATCCGGTTTAGTAGCTAATAATTAAAATCGATTGGCATCGCTAGTGTGCCCTACCCTTCACCTTAAGAAATAAATAATGAAGTGTGAGCATGTTTGAATTTTTTTTTTAAACTTATGGGCGGTTAGTTGTGTCTGAGTGCATATTATATATATAATAATAATTGACATTGTCAGTTTCAGTCACATTTTGCCCCCTATATCATAGTCTGGTTATTTAATACTAAATTACGTTTTTAAATCCCGACGCAAAAACGACGGGGTGTTATAATGTATGTGTGTGTGTGTCTGTGTGTCTGTCTATGGCATCGTAGCTCCCGAACAAATGAACCGATTCTGCTTTTGTTTTTTTGTTTAAAAGATGAATAAGAAGGGAGTGTTCTTAGCTATGTTGGATAAAAATCGATCCAAGATGGCCGCCGTCACCAAGATTTGGATTTTATGTTTTAACACAACTCCCACAATATGGGTATCATATAAAAGGGCTTGAGTAGCAGAATGTATTAATGGACAACATTTCATATTTTTAACATGTCCATATTCTTTTTTTATATGAAAATAGACATAAAATGAACAGACCCATATTTTTCCTTTTTTCAAAATTTGTCCATTTTCATGCATAAAATAATTATTGAAATTCTTTATATTCTAAATAGACGTAAGCGCCAAATGACGTCATCGGACGGCTGAATACAGCGATATTACTTTGCTTATCATTGTTTTAATAAAAAAAAGGTACTACTGTCAAAGGTAAATAATACTAGTGTCAACATTGTCAACGTCATTCATACATTCAACGTTGACAAGTTGTCTTTTTTTGACAGTTGCATGTCATGGGTTTGGCATTTCGTAAATTTAAAACTATAATGTGCTAAGCAAAGAAATATTTTACATTCTGCCGTCCGATGACGTCATCTTACGTTTTTTAGTTTTTAATTTTTTCTCAGTAAATAAGAAATATAAAAAATGAATAAATATATATTCGAGCACCGGAAAAGTAAATAAAGAATTGGTATTTTTTGTTTTAGAGCTTAGCAATTTTGAAATGTTGTCCATTGTGAAAAATTTCAAATCCAAGATGGCCGCCGTCAGAAAATGACGAATAACCCATTTGTTGTTCCAACTGCCTCAATATAGGTATCAAATGGATTTTAAAAGGAGCTTTAGTTATGTCGGGGGTTTTTCAAATTTTCAATTTTGACATTTTTATCACTGCAGGTGAGAGGCCCATATAAGAAGAAACCAAAGAAAGAGGCCGAACCGCCAGAAGACACGGACAACTTCAACGAGAAGTACCATCTGAAGCGGTTGCGGTGCGTGCCATGCGGTCTCGACTTCGAGTCCCGGTCGCTGGCCGACACGCACCGGGAGACGGAGCACAAAGGAGAGGCTTCATGGGTCTGTGAGGTGAGGAGCTATCTGGTCTTTGTGAGGAAAGAAGGAAGTTAAAATCAAACGTCGAAAATATAAAGTATGCCAAACCAAAGCATTAAATACGGCTCTCTCCCATAGGAGCTACGCTTTCCTTGGATGTTATTTATATAATCAGCTCAACAAAACTCTCAATATATACACCCTATCTAGATATCAATGTAAAAAGAAAGTCACTAATTACTTGAAATCCCCTAAACTACGACCAAACAGAGAAGCTGCTTACCACTCGCTCGTAATACCTACTACCTACCTACCTACCGATACATACCTTCACTCACACCCTTACACTTGCACATATTTTAATCACCATTCAAGAATTTACACCGAAAACAGCTCACACACCTTTGACACTGACACACTTCAGATATACACTTGCACACTTTAATTTATGTATTTGTTTTTATTTAAACTTTGTTACTTAGTTGTACTTTGCTTCTACTGTTATTATCTCTTGTCAACCTTTGTATGTTGCAGAAATACCATGTCTCTCTTACTTTATATTAAGTTAACTGTATAGAGTTGCACCGATCCAACTGCGAGAGGGCACTGGTGACCTGTAACACAGGCTCTGAACCTACATCAGGCCACCAGTCTCTCACAATGTGACGGCGGTTTGACGCTAACATTAGCTATAACAACTACAATTAAATAACATGTAAGTCAACATTGTGAAGAGAATAATAAACGATTAAATAAATAATAAAAAAAGAGGGAGAATGTATGCCGTGGGAGAGCCATGCTTCATGAATGAACCGGTTCGACCACTTTGCTGTGTTTCGCTGCGTGAGTGAGGGTACTGGAGGCCCAATCCGGGGGAAGGGGGGTATAAAGTTAATAATAGGTGGCAGACGAGCAGACGTATGATCTGATGTAAAGCGAATGCCGCCGCCCATTGACACCCGCGACACCAGTGGAGTCACAAGTGCGCTGTCAAACTTAAAACCCCCCTTTCCCCCGGATTGGGTCTCCGGTACCCTCACTCACACAGAAACACAGCACAGTGCTGCTGTTTTCTGTGAGGCCGTGGTATCACTCCGGCCGAGCCGGTTGCCATTCGTGCCGAAAAGCGTGGCTCCCCCAAGGTCTTGTGACTGCACTGGTGTAGCGGGTGTCCATGGGCGGCAATTGCTTACCATCAGGTGATCCGTCTGCTCGTCTTTTGTATTGTATCAGCCTATAAACTGTCCCACTGCAGGGCAAAGGCCTTCATCATAGAAATCAAATTATCGCTACTATGATGGGATTAGGCTTAATCACCACGCTTGCCAAATGCGGATTGGTGATCACAAACCCGAGCTTTGTCCGAAAAATTCGAAACATACTTTCGCTCGACCCGGGAATTGGACCCAGGACCCCGAGGTCCCAGCCCGGTACTTAAACCACTAGACCAACTGGGCGTCTGCTCGTTTGCCACCTATCAAATAAAAAAAGAACTGTCACCAGAAGACACGGACAACTCCAATGAGAAATACCGCCTGAAGTGCTACGGAGCATAAAGGCGAAACGTCTTGGGTCTGTGAGTTGAGGTACACTAGAGTGTAGTCTTTGTGAAGACAGAGGATGAACCCTCACAACGTATAAAGTATATCAAATTGTTCAAATATTTCAAGTACAACCTGTGCGGATAAAGAATGGGATCAGAAATGGCGCGCATTCTTCACTTCTCGCTCGCACCACTATGGCGTCTATATATCCACTCGGAGTTGATAGTATAGACGCAAATATGTGTGCGAGCGGACGTGAATAGATGCGCAGCCATTTCTGATCCCACTTTATCCGCACAGGTAGTATGTAGATATTACTTATAAATAAAATCAGCACCCCCAGCGTTGGGTCCTCTGGACTAAGCCAAGGGGGAGGGGTCGTGACATCATTATTTGGCGCTGCCTGTAAAGAATATTATCTATGTTTTATCTCTCAGATTGCGGGCAGAAGTTTTCCCACCCGCGGCTCGCTGAGCACGCATCACCCCGTTCCACTTCCCGCAGATGTTCCGTGTCAGCAGGGTAGCTACCGCGCCGCCCACAAGTACGACCTCACCAAGCACCAGCGGATACACGCAGGTAACACTCGCAACGGGGCGCGTAACACTTGCGACGAGCCGCGTAACACGTGTGATGAGGCGCGTAACACTTGCAACGAAACTCGTAACACTTGCGATGAGGCGCGTAACACTTGAGACGAGTCGCGTAACACGGGTGATGAGGCGCATAATATTCCTCCAACCGATTACGGCTACGGCTGCCAATCTCAACGATCAGCCACGAACGCAGGATATATTATAGTGCTCAAGTGTGTGCGCAAACACAAGTGCACTCTCTATTCCCTTGCCCTCATAATCCGATGGGACACTAATGTGTCACGACCGGAGAGGGATCAAGCGCAGGACCAACAGCTTAACGTGCTTTCCCAGGCACGGGGGTACAAGACCGCCAACTTCCAGACTCCGGACTACCACTAAGAATTTCTTGCCGAAAACTTTGGTACAAATGTTTCGCCCGACCCGGGGATCGAACCCGGGACCTCTTGCGCAGCCGTCGCTTTAAAGTGCGTCCCTCTAACCACTGCGCCACCGAGGCAGTCGAGGCGCATAACACTTGCATCAAAACGCGTAACACTTGCGATGAGGCGCGTAACACTTGAGATGATGCGCGTAACAGTTGAGACGAGCCGCGTAACACTTAAGACGAAGCGCGTAACACTTACGACGACGCGCGTAACTCTTGCGAGCAGTTATGCTTATGAAATCAATATGAATCGGCCGTTGGCGCAGAAATCTGACGATGGACGGATCCATTGCATTGTGTGGAGATCATTGGGGGAGGGCTATGTCCAGCAGTGGGCGTCTATTGGCTGAATTGATGATGATGAATATACATCACTAGTATCGCCGCGGTGTTTCCTTAAAAAAGTAACATGATGTGTGATGTTAGATGAAGACCTGTGATGCTAGATGATGACGTTTGATGACAACGTTGCAGGCGACCGCCCGTTCCAGTGCGACATGTGTCCCGCGACGTTCTACGATGCCTCCAACATGAACAGCCACATACGCCGGAGCCACTCCAAGGTCATGAAATTCAGGTAACAAATGAAGACTCCACTGGTGTTGCGGATGTCCATCGGCGACAATATCGCTTAACATCAGGTGGTCCGTCTGCTCGTCTGCAATCTATCACATAAAGAAATACGTTTGCATGGTCGTATGGAGGCGGCATCTGTTTTGGGCGATACCCAAATTTGTACTTGTACAACTACTATTGGGGTATGTATTGTAAATAAATAAAACCATAATGTAGCCTGATCTAAGTAGGTATATTATAAAATATTCATGACTCCTCTTATGGTTACAAAAAAACCTAATACTTGTGCGATGTAAAATTGAACAACGCCATCTATTAACAATTCCTGTAACTAAATATTATTATACTGGTCTTATAGAATGAGAAAAACGTAATGGTAGTGCGATGTAAATAGGCACAGCGCCATCTATTTGCAATTGTGGGAAATAATTATGTAAAGGGTTCTTATATTGATTATTGAGGAGATTCATTATGAAAATGAGGTAATAAATTATTATAACTATGGGGTTTGAACAGCAACCAAAGAGCGATGGTAGCTCTATGGATACGAACGCGCCTTCCACGCAGGCGGTCGAGGTTCGAATCCGAGCATGCACCAATGGTTTTTTCAAATCTATGTGCGTCATCATCAGCCCATTTAAGTCCCCACTGCTGGGGCACGGGCCTCCCTCAATCACATGAGGGGTAATTGCCATACTACCACGCTTGGCAGACGGGTTGGCGAGGGTTTTGATATAAATGCAGAGTTTTCCTTCTCTGGGTGCTGATGATCATGCAAGCAGCTTTACCTTAGTCGCCTTTTACGACATCTCGGTAAGAGTGAGGGTGGCCTATTCTAATCTGCCGGGACCACACGGCGTATCTATGTGCGTATTTCTACAATTACATCTGCTCGTAGAAATACGCACATGAGTCGCGGGTGTCCATGGGTGGCGACAATCGCTTACCATCAGGCGATCCGTCTGCTCGTCTGCCAACTATCACATAAAAAAAAAAGAATAATGACGACCCGTTTGGAACAGTGGTAGTGAACGCTGCCTCTGGTGCAAGGGTTGCGGGTTCGATCCCCGCACAGTACAAACATTTGTGTGTATGAACATGTCTGTTTGTATGTATTATAAGTATGTATATTTACAAAAGAAAAGTATTATATGTATAATATTTGTAATCCCACTGTTGATTCTGATATCCGTAACACAGGTGCTTGAGCTACCTATCTCGGAGTCAGATCAATGTATGTGATGTTGTGAAATATTTATTTATTTTGAAAAGAAGACAAAAAAACAAATTAACCAAAAATGGCTTAATTATTTCTAAACATTTGTCTCACTCCACCCAGGGTGGACAAGCAAGGGGTGGCCAACGGAAAAAAGTCCTATAAAAATATTTAGTTACATGTAATATTTATTCTTATTTGCCAAATAAACTTTTTTTATTTTATTTAAAAAATGACTAAAATTGAGGTTTGAAAAGAGTCCTTCTCTTACGGTAGGCAGCGGCATGACTGTGCTCCGGCATTTTTGATGTCTATGAGCGGCGGTTACCGTTTACCATCTGATGAGATCCTCTGCCTATTTAAAGTAATTGTTTTTCAGGTGCGACATGTGCGGCCGCGGTTTCTACGATCGTTCAAAATTGAATCGACATATGGATTCACATAACAACATCAAAAGGTAAGCCCATGCCATGACACCACTCCCCCTCCTACAAGGGCATGAATGGGCCGGCTCGACCGCAGTGATACCACGGCCTCACAGAAAACTGGCGGGGAGCAGCCCTGTGCTGTGTTTCGCTGCGTGAGTGAGGGTAGCGGAGGCCCGATCCGGGGGAAAAAATCAACCATTTTTCGCCAAACTACAGTCCACTTAATTTACACACATTATTTATTT
>JADPWL010002389.1:0-10132 GCA_019059595.1 Marasmia exigua | reverse complement strand
GACATTGGGGCGGTACATACAATATTTTATCTATGGGAAAATGTCGAAAGCACTGACACTTGTAAAGGAAACAGAGTTAGTTCCGACTTTTGCCACGTGCCAATTAACCGTGATCGGACTGTATCTGTGAAAATTTACATCAATTTAACCACGTGTTCTACCAACCATTCTGAACAACATTTGTTCTACGACTTTTTGAAATTGACAACATTACATCGAAAAAATGATATAAAAATTAGAACTCCATTCATGCCTTTAGGCTTTCTAAACATGATTTATACTTTTCTCGGTATTTATTACTCTCAAAATTACGACATATCAAAAATGTATACTATAGGATTAATAGCTATATTCCTTTTACCACTACTTTTTAATTTTTTAATTTATTTCTGTACGTTAGTACTTACGCCAGAAAAATAATAACAGATGGAAGGTGACATTTCGACTAGAAGGCCACGCCACGAAAGAAGCCTCATGAAAACCAGGGGTATGACAGTCGGAACATAGGATTTTTTTTCATAGAAAGCAGAGCCATCTAGCGACATGATCCTGAAATAGGCTTCTTTGTAGTCTCTTAAAGTTGTGCTAGATGCCGCTATCTCATTATTTACATCTATAAAAAATATTTAATTAATTTACAATTTTTCAAATTACCTATTCTTATTTATCAAGAAATAATTACTAGTTTGAAATGTCTAGACAAAATAAAATCTAATGAATTGTTACGAATGAATAACTAATTTAAAAAAAATGGTAAATTGGAATGTGTAAAAGTCAAAATGGTGTCATGACAGAACAGACAACAGTTGACAACACAAACAACATTGAGTTGAATTTCGGTCAAAGAGTAATATTATAAATACGTTTCAGTCTCCTCCGTCCTAGTAGTTGTTAGTGAAACTGTTATTACGATACGGACGCTAAAGTGTGTGTTGAAAAGTTAATTATGCCAGGCCAGCATTGTATGTTGTGGCCGTGGGTATGGAACTGGTAAGTTTTAACCTGTGTTATGATCCTCATCCTCAGCAAACTGAAAGTTTTAATACCTACATCCTGAACGAAAACATGTATTTCAATACTGGGGGCCTACCGCACAATCGCCGTTGTTCGAATCGAATATCGTTAAGAAACATGACTGTGTCATTTGAATTCCACATTTCGATAATTTTTTGCTGTTTTGTTATGTTGAACGTTGCTAGCAAGCTAAACATTGTTTAACATAAAGTTGCGCAGTAGCCCCTCTGATCTGAATATGGAAATACCCGACTTAAATAATTTATCATAATCAGCCCATATTCGTCCACTGCTGGACACAGGCCTCTCCTAACTCACGCCACTGAAATGTGACGATCATCGGAGGTCTTTATCCTACTGCTATCACATTGGCAAGAGAGGATTTATTTCGGTTTTTCCTTCTCTCACACAGGTGTTATGTGCATGTTGCCTTCTAGTCGACTCTTATAATACTTATCATATGATACTATCATAGGACAGGGAAAGAATATCCCAATCCCAAACAATGTATTATTGTCTCTCAGGTACACCAGTCCATGTTTTTCCTAACCCAATCAAATGGACAACATTTCAAAATTGCTAAGCTCTGAAACAAAAAATACCATTTCTTTATTTACTTTTCCGCTGCGCGAATATATATTTATAAATTTTTTATATTGCTTATTTACTGAGAAAAAAATTAAAAACTAAAAAACGTAAGATGACGTCATCGGACGGCAGAATGTAAAATATTTCTTTGCCTAGCACATTATAGTTTTAAATTTACGAAATGCCAACCCATGACATCAAAAAAAAGAACTTGTCAACGTTGAATGAATGAATGACGTTGACAATGTTGACACTAGTATTATTAACCTTTGACAGTAATACCTTTTTTTTATTAAAATAATGATATGCAAAGGAATATCGCTATATTCAGCCGTCCGATGACGTCATTTGGCGCTTACGTCTATTTAGAATATAAAGAATTTTAATAATTATTTTATGCATGAAAATGGACAAATTTTGAAAAAAGAAAAAATATGGGTCCGTTCATTTTATGTCTATTTTCATATAAAAAAACAATATGGACATGTTAAAAATATGAAATGTTGTCCATTGTTGTACCAAGATTTATTAATAGACTGTCCTTTTGAGTGTGATGTTCATAAGGAAGAAAAGGTATTTTTTTAAATATGTTATTTTAATTGGAAAATTAACTTTTGATGGTGATGATGAAGTAAAGAGAGCGGCCCAAATACATTATAACAAATTCAAACATTATAAAAATAGAAAACAAAAAGTTTTTTTTATATTAATAAATGTATTTATAATTTGTTCTTGTAGTTTTACTCAATCACTTCCCTTCTGGTATTAATATTAGCTCTTCAAATGCTATTAGGATACAACTATTTCTTCTTTCATAATAAATTATCATTAGTTTCGCGTAGAAAAAGTTGATAATTTATTATATAAGAAGAAATAGTCGTATCCTAGTGTCCTAGTAACATTTGAAAATACCGTGACGTAGCGGTCGTGACGTAACGGTCGTGACGTAACGGTCGTGACGTAACGGTCGTGACGTAACGGTCGTGACGTAACGTAAAGTTCGGATCAAGTCGCTAGAGGCTCTGCTTTCAAAGAGTTTGCACAAAACTCTCTCAAGAAGGCTCTCTTTTTCCGGTATATAATACTACTCTTTGATGAAAACTGCGCTTGCGTCGCCATCAGCATTCAAATTTTAGCTTTATGTGTATAGATATAAGGAATCTTAAATTTTTATTCTATGTTTTGCCGTGGGACTTTTCAGGTGGCGCGTTCGGATTTGACAGTTGACTGACTGAAGCTGGATATCGAATATTTTTTGGCAAACAAGAAGCAAAGACATTACAACTGTTCGTCCCGTAATGGTACTTACGTCGTTTTAGAATGAGCAGATTTTTAAATTATTATTTTTCACATTTAAAATTGAAATTATCAAAAATTAAAAACACGTATTGAATGTTTTTAACTCTATTTTATATTTTAATATTCAAAACGACGAAATTTTACCGACTTAATGTTGTCAATTCGGCGAAAGTTTTTGACTCCCCATACATATTGACCAAGTCACGTGAACGACCTCGTATGAAAAATTGACATTTTTTATGTGAATATCAAAAAGTCATGGAACAAATTAATGTTGTTTAGAATTTAAGTTGGTAGAAAACGTGGTCAAAGGGATATAAATCCACACAAATGCACCCTGTATTGTGCCCAATCCTTCGCCATGGTGCACAGTGGACGGTCACCTAAGCAAGGGTCGGACATCCTATGAAATATAAAACTAAAAGATTAAAGCTTATTTATTATTACTTTATTATTAGCACTATCTAGTGCTTAATATTTCATTTATAATATCCCATAAAATATTTTCTAGGTGTGTTAATAAGTCTTGTTAAAAAAGCTTATTGAAAACACGAAAATATTGTAGTTCGTTTTCATGACACAATAATCATACTAGCTTATTTGTAAATCTATTTATTGTATCCTAATATGAGAACAAATATTGTATATATGTAAACTGCGCATTGCTCGATTGTTTCCTGTAGGCGTTAATATTAATACGTAAATGAAATTAATGGTGATTTTCTCAACAGTTCCGTCCACAGCCGGGTACAACTTTTATTGATTACATTCTAGTACCTCTCCTGCTATACATATATTGTACTTTGAAGTTCGTCAAATCTGGCCAAATTTTGTAAACTCAACGAAACTAAATTTTATCTGGTCTTTAAAACAAAAGGCCTCAACTTACCAAGTCCTGCTGTTGTACTTATGATATTCTTACCATTTAAATCTAGAATATCGTACTCATATTAGGATACAATAAACAGGTCTACAAAATAAGCTAGTACTATTATTATGTTAAGAAAACGAACTACAATATTTTCGTGTTTTCTTTAACTTTCTTTTTACAAGACTTATTAATACATTTAGAAAAGGTTTTATGGGATATTATAAATGAAATACTGAGCACCAGATAGTGCTTATACATGGTAATAATAAATAAGCTTTAATCTTCGAGTTTGAAATTTTATAGAATGTCCAACCCTTACTTAGGCGACCGTCCACTGTGCGGTGGTCGAAGGCCTTCTCCTCTCAGAACATGGTCGTCTCTAGAAGGTCCCAGGTCCCGACTAGGCAAGCCACTTACATGTTTCTGGTTCAAATGCAACAGCAGATCCTCGTGCGCCCAGTCCCTGGCCGCGGCGACGGTGTTGGGCACGACGCTGCGACGAACATAGTCGTCTCTAGAAGGTCCCAGGTCCCGACTAGGCAAGCCACTTACATGTTTCTGGTTCAAATGCAACAGCAGATCCTCGTGCGCCCAGTCCCTGGCCGCGGCGACGGTGTTGGGCACGACGCTGCGACGAACATAGTCGTCTCTAGAAGGTCCCAGGTCCCGACTAGGCAAGCCACTTACATGTTTCTGGTTCAAATGCAACAGCAGATCCTCGTGCGCCCAGTCCCTGGCCGCGGCGACGGTGTTGGGCACGACGCTGCGACGAACATAGTCGTCTCTAGAAGGTCCCAGGTCCCGACTAGGCAAGCCACTTACATGTTTCTGGTTCAAATGCAACAGCAGATCCTCGTGCGCCCAGTCCCTGGCCGCGGCGACGGTGTTGGGCACGACGCTGCGACGAACATAGTCGTCTCTAGAAGGTCCCAGGTCCCGACTAGGCAAGCCACTTACATGTTTCTGGTTCAAATGCAACAGCAGATCCTCGTGCGCCCAGTCCCTGGCCGCGGCGACGGTGTTGGGCACGACGCTGCGACGAACATAGTCGTCTCTAGAAGGTCCCAGGTCCCGACTAGGCAAGCCACTTACATGTTTCTGGTTCAAATGCAACAGCAGATCCTCGTGCGCCCAGTCCCTGGCCGCGGCGACGGTGTTGGGCACGACGCTGCGACTGCCGAAGGCGCGCTCCTCGCGGAACATGGCGGTCTCGAGCAGGTCCCGCAGCGCGACGGCGCGCGCCAACTTGCTGTGTATGCACAGCTTGCGCAGGAGCCGACACGCCGTTTGGACGCCGCGGAGTTTGTCTAGGATATCTGTGATGGAAGGAATGTTGAAGTGCTCAAAATCAATATCAATTTAAGTCCATACAGAATGAATGAATGAATGAAAATTTATTTGGCACAATACAAAACAAGGAAACTTAATTAGAAACATAACCTTGACATCCTTATCCTTACTAATATTATAAAGGCGAAAGTTTGTTTGGATGGATGTATGGATGTTTGTTCCTCTTTCACGCAAAAACTACTAAACGGATTTTAATGAAACTTTACAGTAATGTAGCTTATAGATCAGAATAACACATAGGCTATAATTTATAAAGATATTGTGTGAACGCAGACGAAGTCGCGGGCAAAAGCTAGTAAATTATAAACGAAAAGTAGGACAACATTATACCAGTATTATATTAGTAGGCTACCAGCTGAGAGTCAGCTGGTAGCCTACGCGCCGCACGCAGTAATTTATAAAAAAAAATGTATATTTTATTTTATTATGTTTGTATGTTAGACTGTAAGGTATTTATTATATGGGCCAATGAAATATTTTTGAATGTATCTTGTTGCCTGAAATAAACGAATTATTAATATTATTATATTTGAAATATATAAATATATTCTCCCATTTTGGGGTACGCTAACAAAATTGCGGGCTTTTGGCCAAGCAAAGTTGTAGAGGAAAAGTATTATGTTGTTATGATGTCAGAATCCGATTCAAGCTGTAAAAATTTGCGGACTATCCTGCAAGTGTTAAGAATCGCTGCTTTTTGGAGAGTTAGATAGGTGAATTTTGGCAACTGTAAATTGTTGAGACTAATATGCAACTGTTTAGGTATGACGCCAGTGGTGGACACTACTATTGGCACTATGGTTACGCGATCCATCTTCCATACTCTTTTTAATTATTATTATCCCTGTATGCGCCAAACAGGCGGCCGCTCAGCAATAGTCGGTGCTGATCCAAGAGATCAACCCCGACGCTGGTTTTCAGCGACTACCATATATTTTTGCCCATCTGTTCCATATCTATGCAACGTTGGCATGCATAAAATTGAGATTGAGATGGCAAAAAAGAAATAAATAATTGAACAGATGCGCAATATGGGGGCAGGCGATTATACAAAACCCAAACAAAACCATACAAAAATAAATACATTTATGAATGTCTAAAATTATATAATCTACCACTGATTCGAAATGTCAATTTCTACCGAAAAAATTCAGCAAAAACTCAGTAGTTACTCTTTTCAAATAATATGGTAATTACAATTTTCATTCTTCTACAAATTATGATTACAGTGACAGTATGATATACAATGCTTATAATCCTCTCGCGGGATAAAAGTCAGTTATATATTTTTTACTAAAATTATTGTTGCCATTATAAGAAAAAAACCTCCATATCCCAAAGTTTTCTACAAGATGACAAGGTTCCTGGAAGTGGACATTCCTGGAGATGGCTTAAACCCCCCTTTCCCCTGGATTGGGCCTCCGGTACCCTCACTCACGCCGCGAAACACAACCCTGCTGCTTCAAGCCGGCCCATTCATGACGAAGGGTGGCTGTCCCACTATTCAGGGGGTGAAACCTTTACATTTATTACATACTAAATGAATCCTACAACTATCTCTTATCTTCTTTGTTTCTTAAAATATATCATGGACTAATTATTTAGTATATTAAATAACCATAATGGTTATACATAACTATCTATGAGAGAACCGGCGACCGGACTACTACCACGGCTTTACCGAAAACTGACGTGAAACAGCCCCGCAGTTTTGTGTGTCAGCCAAATGAGTGACCGAACCACCAGTCCATGAGTGGCGGCAATCGCTCACCATCAGTTGATCTACCTGTCTGTCTGCCACCTATCTCATGAAATTTACTATTTGAACTATTTTTCTTACCTTTTTCATGAAGACACCTAAAGAAGTATTTGACTGTTGCTTGCACAACTTTCAAAATAACTTCCACACTTGGCGGCGGCGATTTCGTTCCAGACATGTCAACCCTATCCAAAACCTGAAATTAAAATTAAATTCATGTTAGTAGTACTTACATTACGAGTGTGGTTTGAAAAAAAATTTTCAGCTAATATAATTATTTAGCTGTATCGCCACAAAGTCGACCTTCCCTTGGTCCGTGGGACGCGGGGGTGCGGAGTGTGCTCGACCAATCCAAACAGTTTATATTCTGTTTGAGCCAATCAATCATCAGGACCGTCGTCGTCAAAGACCAATAAGAATATGGTAATAAAGAAGAACAGTGCGACTGCGCGAACTGACTGGCCGAGCTCCAAAGAGAACTTTTTCAATAGTTCAAGCATATTTCGCCCGCCGCTGATTGGCCCAAAGAGAACATAAACTTTTTCGATTAGTCAAGCGCACTCGCCCATCCTGCGGACCATATAAAGGTAGACTTTGTGGCGGTAAAGCTATACTAGCGAAGCTAGAGTCCACGTCACGAAAGAAGTCCCTCGGCAAAACACGGAACTAAAATTCACGGAAAAATAAGTCCGAGCATCCTTTGAATTTTAATGGCGACTGAAGCGTTTTTCACGGGACGCGGACTGTACATGTCACACAGAGGTCCGGTTTCTGAATTGAGAATTTGAAGTTACACGAACTCTGACAGTTGAGTCATACTTCAACTGTCAAATTTTGTGCTCAAATAATAATAATTATAATAATTCTCACAACATCTCATACGTTGACCTGATATTTTTTTTTTTTACATTATAGCGGACAAACGAGCAAACGCGACACCTGATGGAAAGTGATCACCGCCGCCCAGGGACATCTGCAACACCTGAGGTATCACATATGCGTTGCCGGCTCTTAAGAAAGGAGTACACCCTTTTCTTGAAGGTCACCAAGTCGTATCTGTTCGGAAACACCACGGATGACAGCTGGTTCCACAGTTTTACTGTGCGTGGTAGGAAATGCACTGTAGTCGATATAAATCCATCCAGGTGATTCCGTACTAAGTAGCTTAAGCACTTGTGTTACAGATATCAGACAACAGCGGAACACAAATATATACTTAAATACATATATTACACCCAGACACCGAACAAACACAAGTGTTCATCGCACGAATGTTTGTCCAGGGTGGGGATCGAACCCACGACCTTTGGCGTAAGAGGCAGGGTCACTACCAATGGACAACATTTCAAAATTGCTAAGCTCTGAAACAAAAAATACCAATTCTTTGTTTACTTTTCCGCTGCTCGAATATATATTTATTCATTTTTTATATTGCTTATTTACTGAGAAAAAAATTAAAAACTAAAAAACGTAAGATGACGTCATCGGACGGCAGAATGTAAAATATTTCTTTGCTTAGCACATTATAGTTTTAAATTTACGAAATGCCAAACCCATGACATGTAACTGTCAAAAAAAAAGACAACTTGTCAACGTTGAATGTATAAATGACGTTGACAATGTTGACACTAGTATTATTTACCTTTGACAGTAGTACCTTTTTTTTATCAAAATAATAATAAGCAAAGGAATATCGCTGTATTCCGCTTTTTAGCGTTAGCCGTCCGATGACGTCATTTGACGCTTACGTCTATTTAGAATAAAAAGAATTTCAATGATTATTTTATGCATGAAAATGGACAAATTTTGAAAAAAGAAAAAATATGGGTCTGTTCATTTTATGTCTATATTCATATAAAAAAACAATATGGACATGTTAAAAATATGAAATGTTGTCCATTGCGCCATCCGGTCAGTATATAATCGTGCTTAGCTTTAAATTCTCAATTCAAAAACCGGCGCACAGTCACCTCGGCCAGCGCGTGGCAGGTGGGCATCTCGTCCCGCCAGTGCGGCGCCGAGTGCAGGAGCGAGGCGCAGTCCTGCAGCGCGCCGCCCACGCGGTACAGGCTGGCCTCCACGGCGCGCCCGATGGGATGCGTGCGCAGGTGCGACACGCGGTTGCAGTTCTCCCACCTGGTGACCAACGAATAGGGTACATGACTAAGCTCAAGGTTTTACAAAATATAAATATTTTATCAAAATATAGGTAAATATGTGCCAATAGCAAAAATTCTCAATTAAAAATATTACGTCTAGCCGGTTTTATGGTCATTCAAAGATTCATGGGCAAGTCCATTTTAAAACTATGAAATTATTAAAAAATAATTAAACCATTAAATAACCCATACAATTTGCACCAATTATTATAATAGAACCATTGACATAAACGAAACATTTGATATAGCTACCATACAAAATTCAAATGAAATGCATACAAAATACTTAGGTGTGACGTCACATCTTAGTAGCCATTTGTAGGGAGCGTTTTGGGTTTGCCCAAAATAATGTGATTTTAAAGTTGTGATATCTCAGGTGGTTTAAATGAGAATCAAGTGATTTTTTCAACGATGTTTCTATTATTGAGAGGTCTTTTGATTGCAAAAATAAAAAAAAATAGTCATGTACCGTATTAAACCAATCTTACACTACGTTGCTATGGATGCGTCCGTTATCCACCAATCGCGTTCGTTAGCTTTCACATATTCGCAGCATAGCTGCATCATAGCACATTTTTGGTGGAGAGGCACCCTTACACCTTGGCAGCCCCCAAGGTGTAAGGGTGCCACTCCACCAAAAATCTCTCCTTTCTGATGCAGAGGAAGGACGCAGTGGAAAAAAGCCGGAATAATAGCCGCTAGAGTATCCAAATAATTAGTTGTATTTAAATAGGTTTAAAAACTATACACGGTATCTTGGTCACATGGAGACAGTCAAACATGATATTATAAACAAAGTACAAACATTAAATTCAAATCAGTGTCAAAATATTGCCAGTGTCTGATTAGACAAAAAGCAGGTTTTACCTACAGTTCTTTTATTTTATAATAGAATAGTCAAACATTTGACCACAATCGCACCTGATGGTAAGTGATAATGAGGCTGAGGATGGATCATGCCTGTCTAGTAACAGCCTATTCACTCTTTTCTTGAATACGTTCATATCATATCGTTCAGGGAACACATCTTCCGGCAGAAAGTTCCATTATTACGAGGTAGACTAATAAACAATTTAACTTCAGTCACAGCTG
>JADPWL010002382.1:0-10463 GCA_019059595.1 Marasmia exigua | reverse complement strand
TGTATGTATGTATGTATGTATGTTCATCTGTTTCCACGTAACTTCTTAACTACTTATCAGAATTCGACAAATGACATATCATTATAAGCGTCTTGATCGTCCGCTGGTTATAGGCTATATGAAGTTTCACAAAATCTAATGTGGCGCCCTCTAGCGGACAAAACATACAGAGTAAAAAAATAAAGTTATGATAAATATGCCGTGTTTGGTATCATTTGAAAGCGCTTGACTTGTACATTTTGAATATATATATATATTACTAGCACTTGGACACCAAAATAGTACAAATAAAATAAAAGTAAAAAAACTAAAACCCAACTACGACAAAAAACGTCGCTGAAAAAGTATAAAACAAGCCTTCGTTGTCAATTTATGCAATATTCACTATGTAGAGATAAAATTTCATGTTTGGAAAGGCGTAGTCACACGTTAAATATACTACCCTTTGACAACGTGTGACTGCGGATTTCCAAACATGAAATTTTATCTCTACATTGTGAATATTGCATAAATTGACAACGAAGGCTTGTTTTATACTTTTTCAGCGACGTTTTTTGTCGTAGTTGGGTTTTAGTTTTATCAAGATGTGTAGAAAGCTATTTTAATTTTCTTTAATTTGTTTTATTTGACGTTGTCTGCCATTTGACAGTTTTCTACCAATAACATGAAAAACTTTAAATCTCTAATGAGGTTTGTTATCATCACTGTACCTGTACTTATGAAGAGGTTTTATTTGTAACAAGGAGGAGTAGGATGACCATATTCATAGTTATTAACTTAAAGTCCCAGACAAGAAAAAAAAATGGAACGCTGACATGTAACTACTATTACTATAGCAACGGCCATCATCCACCTAGTCGGAATCAGTAGGTCCTGATCACCGATTAAAAGTCTTCGTGTATATCGGATAAAATTATCTTATCTCGCCTGGTTTTCCGCTACGTCTAACAAATTTTCAACCAAATTAGTCCAGCCGTTCTTGAGTTGTAAATAGTGTAACTAAAATGACTTTTTTGTATAAATATAACTTGTCACATGAATTCTTATCATGAATCGGTCCAGTAGTTATTAAGTTTATTGAATGTTTTTTTTTTGTCTTTTTAATAAAAAATAGTGTGCTAGCTTGCTGAAAATCAGAAAAACATCAATTTTGAAGTTTCGAACGTGAACAAATTAAAAAAGCTCCATATAATATTTCATCCCCTACTTTACTGCTTAGAATAGAATAGAAAATGTTTATTTGGCACCAAAAATACAGATAAAAAAATATAGATACATTACTTATTAATTTAATCCTAATCTAGGTATCTAAATTCTAAGTGGCGCCAAAAAGGTCCCCGCTCAGCTATTTGTCGAGACACAGAGCCTCGACGCTGATATTCTGCGGATACCTAACAAAATAAATATTTCACATACAAGTTACTAACAACAGAAACAGAGATCGCTTCAGAATGCACCATACATCATGTTTAAATCTAATACTCTTACAATTTACACATTTTTGCTTCAACTTTTTAGACTCGAACTTTTACAGAGTAAAAGTGAGAAAATAACGTTAGAATAGTTATTTATGGGATTTTTACCACGTAAAATATCATGATATGAAATAAAAAATATAAAATGGCGACGGCCACAACCAACGTTTTTACCTATTTTCTTTTAAACGTTTGAAAATGAAAATGAAAAATATTTATTTCCAACAAAATGATGATACATGGAAAGATAAATTATAATTATTATAAAGGACAATATGTGCTTATACCAAAACATTTTGTTGCTTCCACGACATCCAATTAGATTACCTTTGGTCCTCACACTAGGATAACCTGTATCGTGAGGGACTGAACATTACTTACTTTTTTATATTCTTCTATTTTGTTATGTCTATTTGACGTTTATTGAAAAAACCAAGGAATAAAATGTGAGTGATGAAATTCGCCCGAGAAAAACATACTTTACATCACACCCCTTTTTTTTTAAATTTAGTCTGTAGAGTCCCACTGCTGGGCAAAGACCTCCCCCAAGTCTCTCCATTCCTCCCTATCCAATGCCTTTACTTGCCATTCTTGGACATACGTATTGAAATATATCAATACACACCCATTTATTCCTTGTTTTTACAATAAACGTCACAAAGACAAGAAAATAGAAAAATATAATTAAGTAAAAATATTGGTGGCCGTGTGGTCCCCGGCAGAGTAGAATAGGCCACCCTCTTTCTTACCGAGGTGTCGTAAAAGGCGACTAAGGTAAAGCTGCTGGCATGATCATCAGCACCCAGAGAAGGAAAACTCTGCATTTATATCAAAACCCTCGCCAACCCGTCTGCCAAGCGTGGTGAGTATGGCAATTACCCCTCATTTGATTGAGGGAGGCCCGTGCCCCAGCAGTGGGGACTTAAATGGGCTGACGACGACGACGAAAAATATTGGTTGTGGCCGTCGCCAACGGAGCCAATAAAATCGCTTCATATTCCTAGCTTCTCTCGGTGAAGCGATTCTATTGTCTCTGAAAACACATCTCTGGTGGGAACGCAACCATCGCACCAGAGAGTGAGGCTCGCGGTGGCGCGTGTGCGTGGCAGGCTGCGGGCGCACGCGCGCGTGCGAATAAATTGTGAGTGATGAAATTCGCCCGAGAAAAACATACTTTACATCACACCCCTTTATTTTAAATTTAGTCTGTAGAGTCCCACTGCTGGGCGAAGACCTCCCCCAAGTCTCTCCATTCCTCCCTATCCAATACCTTTACTTGCCATTCTTGGTCATACGTATTGAAATATATCGATACACACCCATTTATTCCTTGTTTTTACAATAAACGTCACAAAGACAAGAAAATAGTGTGGCCGTCGCCAACGGGGCCAATAAAATCGCTTCATATTCCTAGCTTTTCTCGGTGAAGCGATTCTATTGTCTCTAAATACACATCTCTGGTGGAAACGCAAAGATTGCACCAGAGAGTGAGGCTCGCGGTGGCGCGTGCGTGTGGCAGGCTGCGGGCGCACGCGCGCGTGCGAATAAATTGTGAGTGATGAAATTCGCCCGAGAAAAACATACTTTACATCACACCCCTTTTTTTAAAAATTTAGTCTGTAGAGTCCCACTGCTGGGCGAAGACCTCCCCCAAGTCTCTCCATTCCTCCCTATCCAATGCCTTTACTTGCCATTCTTGGACATACGTATTGAAATATATACACACCCATTTATTCCTTGTTTTTACAATAAACGTCACAAAGACAAGAAAGTAGAAAAATACAATGGACAACATTTCAAAATTGCTAAGCTCTGAAACAAAAAAATACCAATTCTTTGTTTACTTTTCCGCTGCTTGAATATATATTTATTCATTTTTTATATTGCTTATTTGTTGAGAAAAAAATTAAAAACTAAAAAACGTAAGATGACGTCATCGGACGGCAAGATGTAAAATATTTCTTTGCTTAGCACATTATAGTTTTAAATTTACGAAATGCCAAACCCATGACATGCAACAGTAAAAAAAAAACAACTTGTCTTTTTTTTTTTTTTTTTTTTGGCTTGCTGTTGCTCTTACGAGACAACTCTGCCAATGTCAAGTGATTAAAGAGACACGTTCCTTAGAAAATTTGTTGAGAAATGAGCTGGTTCTCTTCAGATAATTGAGTTTGGGTTATTATTAAACATCACCTAAAACAAACAAAACGTACACTGACTTACACATTTAGACAACACAAATTTTGTTAATTGGGAGATTCATAGAAACTGTTACTATAATCTTATATTATACAATTTGATATAGTTACATAAATATTCAATATAACGTGAGGAGGAAAGGGAAAGGAGGAAAGGGAAGTTGATGGGGCGAGGAATTTTCGAGGGAAGGATGTCATACAACGACGTTGGGTATTTCCGACAGTTGAAGAAAATGTGTTCCGGTGTACCCTCCTCTAGGCCACATTCGCAGAGTGACGAGTCTTTTACGCGTATCTTATTTAAGAAGACCGGAGTGCAGGCATGTCCAATTCGCAAGCGACTGATGGTGGATACTATGGATTTTTCTATTGCTTTTCTTTTGAAAAACCATGGACGACGTGGGATCACCGGCTGTATACTTGCGAAGTGACGACCCTTAGATCTTGAAGATTCGTTAAATCTATCTTGCCAATCTTCCACCAAGGTGTTGGAAGCCTGGGGTAGAATATCGTGTGCGAAGTTCTGCTGGCGAGGGGAACCAAGCTGTATGGCTTCCTTAGCCCAAAAATCTGCCTGTTCATTGCCTCGAATACCACTGTGACCAGGAATCCATACGAGTGTTACATCAAGGTTTTGCAAATGACAGTCAAATAAACGATTTCTAATATCAAGGACAACAGGTGAGATAAATTTTGCTCTGAAGAAGTTACTTAGAATTGAATGTAAACAGCTTTTTGAGTCTGAGAAAATGATTGATTTGTTTAATTTGTGGGATAGAACATAACTGACAGCTTCTAAAATTGCAATGGATTCTCCAGTAAATACTGAAGACTCTTTCGGGGACTTAAAACATAATATGACATGGAATTTTGGGATGATAACTGCACTTCCAACTGTATCATCTATAGGGGATTTTGAGGCATCTGTATAAATGGGTAGCCACTGTGGCCAATCCTTATTCAGAAGAGAATTAAATTTATAGTCAGCCACAGGGTCATCCTTCTGAATGCCGAAGTCTAATATTATTTGTGGCTCATAAATTAATGCGTCAAAGGGAATTTTAAAAAGAGGGTTCTTTGAAAATTGTAACACAGGGTATGTCAAGGCTGGAAGTTTACTAAAACTGGTAATAATTAAAGGAGGGATTTTATGGGCCCAGTATTTATTTGAAGGTTGTGAAATTATTTCAGATAGGTTTTGAAGACGGGGTAGAAGAGGGTGACCAGAATATTGGCTTGTTTTGAATATAAACCTATCTGAAAGATATTGACGTCGGAGGTCCAGTGGGGGGTCTACGGCTTCCACCTGTAAGGCATTCTTCGGAGAAGACTTCATAGCTCCTAGGATAATTCTGAGTGCTTTCATTTGGATCTTCTCTAACTTATTCAATGCCTCTTTGTTGCAGGGCTCAAGCAGGAATGAAGCATAATCAAAATGGCTGCGAACAACTGCATTGTACAGTAACTTTTGGCTGTAGGGATGAGAACCCCACCAGACGCCTGAAAGAGATCTGAGGATATTAATACCCTTTTCTGACTTCTGGGCCACATAGTTGAAATGAGGAGTGCCAGTCATTCTTGAATCTAGAATGACTCCTAAGAATTTTACTGGATTGTTAACAGGAATAGGTTGACCATCAGAGTTAATATTAATATTTGGGATATTTTTTTTCCTTGAGAATATCACTACGTTGCTTTTAGATACTGATAGGTCTAGGCAGTGATCCTTAAGCCAAATATTTAAATAGTGTAGAGCAGAGTTTAGTCTGTCGTTGATATTATCAATGATTTTCCCGGACACGTATAAGCAGAGGTCATCAGCATACTGTAATACATTGCAAAAGCAGGACACGCATTGCTCTAGGTCGTATGTGTAAATGCTGTACAAAATAGGACTTAGTACCGAGCCTTGTGGGAGACCCTGCCATAGGTTCCTAGGGGCAAGCGTAAAGTTAAAAGATCTAATTTTGATTGACCTACCCATCAACAAGTTTGTTGCGCAATGAACTAACCTCTCTGGAAGACTCAAGCGAAGCATCTTCTGTCTGAGCACCGGAAGTTGGACATTATCGTAGGCGGACGCGATATCTAAAAATACCCCCACTAGGTGTTCCTGTTTTGAAAACGCGATTCTTATGTCCGTTGTTAGGATACTTATGCTGTCAGTGGTACCTCTTGCCTTACGGAAACCAAATTGACTGTTGGCTAACAAACCTCGGTTTTCTACTATCCACTCTAGTCGGTTTTTGACCATGTGTTCTAGGACCTTGGCTAGGGTAGAGGAGAGGGCAATAGGGCGGTAAGAGGAGGCGGAGGATGGGTCTTTACCTGGTTTCAACAGGGGGATGACAATCTGGGATTTCCAAGAACCCGGTATATTACCAGTTAAGAAAATGGTGTTAATGAGATCCAGATAGTATCGTTCCCCTGTTGAGCCCAGGTGGGTAAGGAACGAATAAGGAATGCCATCTTCTCCTGGGGCCGAATCTCTCAGTCCGTTTAAAGCGCATTTTAGTTCAGTCATAGAGAATGGTTGGTCGAACCTATCGGTGCTCTGGATTGAAGGGTAAGGGGATGGGATGGATTTTTCAGATGGGACGGTAGGGGGAGTAAGTCTGTCCGCGAAGTCATTGAGCCAAATTTCAGGAGCATTTGAGGATGGGGAGGGGCCGACAAGGGAGCCGCGGAATCTTCTAATATTTTTCCAAACAGTGGAGGACGGAGATCTGGGGGAAAGATTTTCACAGAAGTTTAACCAACCATTCTTTTTCTTTTTCGACAAAATACGTCTTGTTTGTGCCGCTATTTTTTTATACTTGGCATAGTTATCCACCGTCATGGAGAGATTGTAGTCTTTCTCTGCCTGTTTTCTGCGAGCCACCGCTTCCGAACATTCGGAGTCCCACCATGGTGGAGGAGCCAGTTCCTTTCGGTTCGGTTTCTTTATAGGAACGCTTGTGTCTGCCGCAGACGACAAAGCCTCCATGAGTGTGGACAACATGTCTTCGACATTAGTAGGGGCGGAGTTCAAGAGAGGTGTCAAATGATTATCTATTTCCACTTTAAATTTAGACCAGTCTGCATGCTTGACTTTATATTTAAGAAGAGGAGGAGGGGAGATGGCGGGAATGACATGTGTGGGTTTGGTTATAATGATGGGGAAGTGATCACTACCATGGGAATGAGCAAGGGTTTTCCATGAGCATAAGGAGGAAAGTAGAGTAGAACACACAGACAAATCGACTGCTGATCGAGGATCTTGAATTGGCGACACTCTCCTTGTTGGAGAGCCGTCATTTAATACGCACAAATTGAGGTCCTCGAAAAGGTCCAGTAATTGGGATGCAAATGTGTCACAGGAATGCGAACCCCAGGTAGTGTGGTGAGCGTTGAAATCACCAAGGACAAGGATAGGAGAGGGGATAGAAGATAGGATTGATAGGAGTTCAGGAATAAGGGATAAGGTTGGATGTGGAATATATACAGAAACAAATGAAATATCTAATACTCTCGCAGCCACCACATTAAAGGATGGACTGTGAGTAGCGATTGGGAGTTGTGAGTAAGAATATGTTCTTTTTATCAATAGGGAACAGCCTCCGTAGCCATCATCCCTGTCATCTCTAAGACATGCATAACCAGACACCCTGAAAAGGGAGTCAGGCGCCAGCCATGTCTCAGAGATGGCAGCGACTGCCACAGAGTATTTGTTAAAAAGATATAATAAATCGCTTTTTCGACGACGGATACTCTTACAGTTCCATTGAAGAAACTGGCAAGAGTCCGTCATCGGACTCACTATTTTGAGGTTTTGTTGGATGCCTGACATCTAACGGCATATTTTTAAAGAGAATTTGTAGTTGAGAAGCAACGTTGGACGGTAGAGCGTCATTAAATTTGGATAAAATGATAGTCAACAACGCTACCGTTGTCTCTATCAGCCTATCCTCTGGGAGTGGAGAAGAATCTAAAAGGGCACAGCCATTAGGCATTGATGAGGGCGGATTCGCCACTATGTCCTGATGTGCGTGCTTATCGTACCCTCTGGAGAGGGGGGTTCTAAGACGTGGACTTGACATAATAGTTTTTTTATAAGAATGGGACATTGACGGAATTTGTGAGGGAAGTGGTGAGTAAGGGACGGACATTTGAGAGAGTGTAGGGATATGGTTTGTTTTGGTAACATCACTATATGGGCGTCTGGAAGAAGGGACTCGGGTAGAAGCTTCTATGTATGATATATTTTCCTGTGACATTATCAGTTTAATCCCCCTTTGTCTAGACTGTTCCGGACAGCTTTTGCTGATAGCAAAGTGGTTCCCGGAACATAGAAGACAAGTTGATGCAACTTCCAGAACTTCGCAAGAGTCTCCAGGGTGGTTCTGCGCACAGCGGTAGCATCGAGGTTGGGAACGGCATTGGGATTTGATATGGCCGAATCTGCAGCAGTTGTGGCACTGTATCGTAGGCAATTGATAGGTCTCTACTATTAAGGAGGCATGGAAGGCAAATATTTTTTTGGGGAGTTTTTGTCCAGAAAATGTAATAACTACGGTTTCGGTTGGTAACCAGGTTGTGTTTCCATTCTGTGTAGTTTTCCTGTTAAGTCTCCTAGCCTTTAGTATTATACCACAGCCATCTGGTATTTCAATTGCTTCTGCAAATTCATCCATTGACCAATCTTTTGGAACCCCTCGTACAAGGCCCATACGGGTCACATTGTAAGTAGGGATAAATGCTTTATATTTGTTATTGGTTAAGCACTTACATTGTGTGAAATTGTTTGCCTCTGTAGCTGTATTAAATTGTACCGCAATCCTATTTCGTCCAACACCTGTCACACCATCTTTAGCAATGCCTGCAATATTGTTTTTGTGGAGGAATTGTCCAAACTTTAGTGGTCTAATAGTGGTACCCGAGGCAGGGTCAGGCTCTACTCTCGATACATGTACAATGAAGGGACCAGAGTCCGCTTCACTGTAGGTGTATGACTCAGAGAGGCTAGGATGTGAATACATCATTTGTTGAGACGGAGCTGAATCGATGTCACTTACACTTCGATACCGCTTATCGTTATTCCCATTTGTAGCCGGCTGATCAGCTGGACGTTTTTGCTTTCTGATGGGGGGATTGTTAGGGGTTAAGTCTACTACTGGGGACCCAAAATGAAGGCCATTCTCGCTAGAGAATACTAGCGGAGGATGACGGTCATCCGGGGGGTCTGGAGGTTTAGGTGGAACATCCATCCTCGCTGTCTGACACCCGAGGATAGGGTTATGAAAAAGTAAATAGATTAAATATATGTAAATAGATAGTTAGTTTTTATATACTTACCCTATAAACCTTCACCCACATACACAAACACATATAAAACTCAATTACGGACAGAAAACGCTATGAAAGCTTGAAAAAGCAAGATAATTTTAGAAATCACGTGTGTCGGTAAACAACGAGACGTCAAAAAAAAAAAACAACTTGTCAACGTTGAATGTATGAATGACGTTGACAATGTTGACACTAGTATTATTTACCTTTGACAGTAGTACCTTTTTTTTATTAAAACAGTGATGAGCAAAGGAATATCGCTGTATTCAGCCGTCCGATGACGTCATTTGGCGCTTACGTCTATTTAGAATAAAAAGAATTTCAATAATTATTTTATGCATGAAAATGGACAAATTTTGAAAAAAGAAAAAATATGGCTCCGTTCATTTTATGTCTATTTTCATATAAAAAAACAATATGGACATGTTAAAAATATGAAATGTTGTCCATTAAGTAAAAATATTGGTTGTGGCCGTCGCCAACGGAGCCAATAAAATCGCTTCATATTCCTAGCTTCTCTCGGTGAAGCGATTCTATTGTCTCTAAAAACACATCTCTGGTGGAAACGCAACGATTGCACCAGAGAGTGAGTCTCGCGGTGGCGCGTGCGTGTGGCAGGCTGCGGGCGCACGCGCGCGTGCGAATAAATTGTGAGTGATGAAATTCGCCCGAGAAAAACATACTTTACATCACACCCCTTTTTTTTTAAATTTAGTCTGTAGAGTCCCACTGCTGGGCGAAGACCTCCCCCAAGTCTCTCCATTCCTCCCTATCCAATGCCTTTACTTGCCATTCTTGGTCATACGTATTGAAATATATTAATACACACCCATTTATTTATTCCTTGTTTTTACAATAAACGTCACAAAGACAAAAAAATAGAAAAATACAGCGTGTGTATTTTATACGGGCGAATAATTAATCCAGCTATAATATCTGATCCTACGAATCGTATAAGATAATCATTTCATTAAATTTTGTGGTTAATTAGGTGTAATGATTTTTCTAAAGTGCAACCCAGCAGCAATGTATGCCGTCCAACTTTGTTTGACATGACAAGTGACACGAGTGTCATGACACTCGTATGACGTTTACATACTTATGTCTACGTTAATTGATGTTATTAACGTTAACTACCAGTGGATGCAATACATTGCGTGCTCAATTATTTTGTATGAAAAAAAAAGTACCTTAATTTCCTAAAGAAATGTATGTAAACAGGTTCCCTAGGTCCGATAGTAATCGCCATTAAAATATTCGCCCGTATCAAATAAACACGCTGTATAATTAAGTGAAAATATTGGTTGTCGCCGTCGTTAACGGAGCCAATAAAATCGCTTCATATTCCTAGCTTCTCTCGGTGAAGCGATTCTATTGTCTCTAAAAACACATCTCTGGTGGGAACGCAACCATCGCACCAGAGAGTGAGTCTCGCGGTGGCGCGTGCGTGTGGCAGGCTGCGGGC
>JADPWL010002381.1:0-36145 GCA_019059595.1 Marasmia exigua | reverse complement strand
GCATCTTACTTTGCTGTAGATCGATATGACCAAATCCGATATCTCGACCCAAGGTATGGCTTGACGCCGAAAATTCGACTTTGCTTTACATGTTTTATATCGTTTTTCGAATCGCAACGTCAAAATACACACAAAAAGCATCATTTTTGTCTAGTAGATCGTTATGACCAAATCCGTAATCTCGACCCAAGGTATGGCTTGACGCTGAAAATCTGACTTTGCTTTAAAAACGATGTTTTATATGTTTTTCCGAACCGCCGCATAAAAATACATACGAAAAGCATCTTACTTTGCGTAAGATCGATTTGACCAAATCCGATATCTCGACCCAAGGTATGGCTTTGACGCGAAAAATTGTACTTGCTTATACGATATTTTATTCGTTTTTCCGAATCGCCAACGTAAAAATACACACAAAAAGCACTTTTTTTTTGCTGTAGATCGATATGACCAAATCCGATATCCGACCCAAGGTATGGAACTTGACGCCGAAAATTCACTTTGCTTATACGATGTTTTATATGGTTTTCCCTGAATCGCCGCGTCAAAATACAAACGAAAAGCCTCTTCACTTTGCTGTAGATCGATTATGACCAAATCCGATATCTCGACCAAGGTTGACTTGACGCCGAAAATGCGACTTTTGCTTATACGATGTTTTTATATGTTTCCCCGAATCGGCTCCCATAAAAATACCATACGAAAAGCATCTTACTTTGTTTGTAGATATCGATTATTACCAAATCCGATAACTTGACCCAAGGTATGGGCTGACCCCGAAATTCGACTTGTGTTATACGATGTTTTATATGTTTTTCCCGATTCCGCCGCATAAAAATACAAACAAAAAGCAATCTTACTTTTGTTGTAGATCGATATTATGAACAATCCGATATCTCAGACCCAAGTATGGCTTGACGCCGAAAATTCGACTTTGCTTATACATGTTTTATATGGTTTTCCCTGAATCGACGCGTCAAAACATACGCAAACACTTACTCTTGCTTAGATCGATTATGACTAATCCAATACTCGACCCAGGTAATGGCTTGACGCCGAAATTCGACTTTGCTTAGACACGTTTTAAAGTTGTTTTCCCGATCGCCCCATAAAAATACCTACGAGAAGCTCTTCCTTTGCTGTAGATCGTTATGACCGACATCCGATATCTCGACCAAGGTATGACTTGACGCCGAAAATTCGAATTTGCTTATACGACTTTTTTTATCTTTTTTTCCGAATCGCACAACGTCAATACACACAAAAACATCTTTTTTTGCTGTAGATCGCTTATGACCAAATCCGATATCTCGAACCAAGGTATTGCCTGAACGCTGAAACTCCGACTTTGCTTATACGATGTTTTTATATGGTTTCCCCGAATCGCCCCATAAAAATACATACACTGAAGCATCTTAACTTTGCTGTAGTCGATTAGACAAATCCGATATTCTCGACCCAAGATGACTTGACGCCGAAAATTCGACTTTGGCTTATACTACGTTTTCAATATCTTTTTTCCGAATCGCAACGTCAAAATACACACAAAAAGCATCAATCTTTGCTGTAGAAATCGATTATACCAAATCCGATATCTTGACCCAGACTTATGGCTTTACGCCGAAAATTCGACTTTGCTTATAAATGTTTTATATGGTTTCCCCCGAAATCACGCGTCAAAAATCCATACAGAAAAGCATCTTACTTTGCTGTAGATCGATTATGGCCAAATCCGATATCTCACCCAAGGTATGCCTTTGACGCCGAAAATTCAACTTTGCCTATACAAATTTTTTGTATCGTTTTTTTCCGAATCGGCCACGTCAAAATACACGCAAACATCATCATCTTTTCTGTAGATCGATTATGACCAAATCCGATATCTTGACCCAAGGTCTGGGGGGTGGCTTTTACGCCGAAAATTCCGACCTTTGCTTATACGACGTTTATATTGCTTTCGCCGAATCGCCCCATAAAAATACATACGAAAAGCACTCTAATTTTGCTGTAGATCGATTATACCAATCCGATATCTCGACCCAAGGTATTGGCTTTGACGCGAACATTCAACTTTGCTTATACTATGTGTTTATACGTTTTTTCCGATCGCAGACGTCAAATACAACACAAAATATCTTTTTTTTGCTGTAGATCGATATGCCCAAATCATATCTCGAACCCAAGTTATGACTTGACGAGCGAAAATTCGACCTTTGGCTTATACGACGTTTTTATATTGTTTTTCTTTTTTTTCGCGAATCGCAACGGTCAAAATACACACAAAAGCAGCTTTTTTTGCTTAGAGGCGTTATTATGAACCAAATCCGATATCTCGACCAGAAGGTATGGCTTTGACGATGTAAATCCGACTTTGCTTATACGATGTTTTATATGGTTTCCCCGAATCGCCCCCATTAAATACATACGAAAGCATCTTACTTTGCTGTAGAATCGGATTTATGACAATCCGATATCTCGACCAAGGTATGGCTTGACGCCCGACAATTCGACTTTGCGTAAACGTGTTTTATATGGTTTCCCCTAATCGCCCGCGTCAAAATACATACGAAAAGCCACCTTACTTGCTGTAGATTCGATATGACCAAATCGATATCTCGACCCAATAGTATGAATTGACGCCGGTAATCGACTTTGCTTATACGACGTTTACTATTGTTTTCCCGAATCGACCGCATAAAAATACATACGAAAGCATCTTATTTTGCTGTATTATCGATTATGACACAAATCCCATATCTTCGACCCAAGGTATGGCTTGACGCCGAAAATTCAATTTTCTTATAACAATGTTTTGATACGTTTCTCCGAATCGCCACGTCAAAATACACACAAAAAGTATCTTTTTTTGGCTGTATCTCGGTTTATGACCAAATCCAATATCTCGACCCAGGTATGGCTTGACGCTGAAAATCCGATTTTGCTTATACGATGTTTTATATGTTTTTGTCCGAATCGCCCGCATTTAAATACATACGAAAAGCATCTTACTTTGCTGTGATCGATTATGAACCAAATCCGATATCTCGAACCCAATTATGGCTTGACGCCGGACGAGATTCCGACTTTGCGTATACGATGTTTTATATGTTTCCCCGAATCGCCGCGTCAAGATACTGAACGAAAAGCACCTTACTTTGCTGTAGATCGATTATGACCAAATCCGATATCTCGACCCAATGTATGAATTGACGCCGAAAATTCGATTTTGCTTATACGATCGTTTCATATTGTTTTCCCGAAATCGACCCATCAAAATACATACGAAAAGCATCTTATTTTGCTGTAGATCGATTATGACCAAATCCCATATCTCGACCCAAGGTATGGCTTGGACGCCGAAATTCCAATTTTGCTTATACGATGTTTTATATCGTTTTTCCCGAATCGCCACGTCAAAATACACACAAAAAGTACTTTTCTTTTTTGCTGTAGCATCGGTTATGACCAAATCCAATATCTCGACCCAAGGGTATGGCTTGACGCCTGAAAAATCCGATTTTGCTTATACGATGTTTTATATGTTTTTCCCGAAATCGCCCGCATTTAAATACATACGAAAAGCATCTTACTTTGCTGTAGATCGATTATGACCAAATCCGATATCTCGACCAAGGTATGGCTTGACGCCCGAAAATTCAACTTTGCTTATACGATGTTGTTATATCGTTTTTCGAATCGCCACGTCAAAATACACACAAAAAGTATCTTTCTTCGCTGTAGATCGATTATGACCAAATCCGAATATCTCGACCCAAGGCTATGACTTGACGCCGAAAAATTCGACTTTGCTTATACGACGTTTTTATATCGTTTTTTCCGAATCGCAACGTCAAACATACACTCAAAAATCATCTTTTTTTGCTGTAGAATCGATTATGACCAAATCCGATATTTCGACCCAAGGTATGGCTTGACGCTGAAATCCGACTTTGCTTATACGATGTTTTATATATGTTTTTCCCGATCATCGCCGCATTAAAATACATACGAAAAGCATCATTACTTTGCTGTAGATCGATTATGAACAAATCCGATATCTCGACCCAAGGTATGGCTTGACGCCGAAAATTCGACTTTGCTTATACGATGTTTTATATGGTTTCCCCGAATCGCCGCGTCAAAATACATACGAAAAGCACCTTACTTTGTTGTAGATCGATTATAACCAAATCCGATATCGCGACCCAAGGTATGGACTTGACGCCGAAAATTCGAGTTTGCTTATACGACGTTTTATATCGTTTTTCCGAATCGCCACGTCAAAATACACACAAAAAGTATCTTTTTTTGCTGTAGATCGATTATGACCAAATCCGATATCTCGACCCAAGGTATGACTTGACGCCGAAAATTCGACTTTGCTTATACAACGTTTAATATTGTTTTCCCGAATCGCCCAACAAAAATACATACGAAAAGCATCTTACTTTGCTGTAGATCGATTATGACCAAATCCGATATCTCGACCCAAGGTATGGCTTGACGCCGAAAATTCAACTTTGCTTATACGATGTTTTTTATCGTTTTTCCGAATCGCAACGTGAAAATACACACAAAAAGCATCTTTTTTTGCTGTAGATCGATTATGACCAAATCCGATATCTCGACCAAAGGTATGACTTGTCGCCGAAAATTCGACTTTGCTTATACGATGTTTATATGGTTTCCCCGAATCGCCGCGTCAAAAGACATACGAAAAGCACCTTACTTTGCCTGTAGATCGATTATGACCAAATCCGATATCTCGACCCAAGGTATGGCTTGACGCCGAAAATTCAACTTTGCTTATACGATGTTTTATATCGTTTTTCCGAATCGCAACGTCAAAATACACACAAAAATCATCTTTTTTTGCTGTAGATCGATTATGACCAAATCCGATATTTCGACCCAAGGTATGGCTTGACGCTGAAATTCCGACTTTGCTTATACGATGTTTTATATGTTTTTCCCGAATCGCCGCATTAAAATACATACGAAAAGCATCTTACTTTGCTGTAGATCGATTATGAACAAATCCGATATCTCGACCCAAGGTATGGCTTGACGCCGAAAACTCGACTTTGCTTATACGATGTTTTATATGGTTTCCCCGAATCGCCGCGTCAAAATACATACGAAAAGCACCTTACTTTGCTGTAGATCGATTATGACCAAATCCGATATCTCGACCCAAGGTATGGCTTGACGCCGAAAATTCAACTTTGCTTATACGATGTTTTATATCGTTTTTCCGAATCGCAACGTCAAAATACATACAAAAAGCATCTTTTTTTGCTGTAGATCGATTATGACCAAATCCGATAGCTCGACCCAAGGTATGGACTTGACGCCGAAAATTCGACTTTGCTTATACGATGTTTTATATCGTTTTTCCGAATCGCCACGTCAAAATACACACAAAAAGCATCATTCTTTGCTGTAGATCGATTTTGACCAAATCCGATATCTCGACCCAAGGTATGGCTTGACGCCGAAAATTCGACTTTGCTTATACGATGTTTTATATGTTTTTCCCGAATCGCCGCATAAAAATACATACGAAAAGCATCTTACTTTGCTGTAGATCGATTATGACCAAATCCGATATCTCGACCCAAGGTATGGCTTGACGCCGAAAATTCGACTTTGCTTATACGATGTTTTATATGGTTTCCCCGAATCGCCACGTCAAAATACACACAAAAAGTATCTTTTTTGCTGTAGACGATTATGACCAAATCCGATATCTCGACCCAAGGTATGACTTGACGCCGAAATTCCACTTTGCTTATACGACGTTTAATATTGTTTTCCCGAATCGCCCAACAAAAATACATACGAAAAGCATCTTACTTTGCTGTAGATCGATTATGACCAAATCCGATATCTCGACCCAAGGTATGGCTTGACGCCGAAAATTCGACTTTGCTTATACGACGTTTTTTTTTTTTTTTTTTTTTTTTTTTTTAATTCTAATGAAATTCCACGGACACTGGTTCCGTGCCTTTATTGTGTTTGTTTTTAAAGTGTTACAAATTATTTTTGATATTTGCTCCGCGATAAAATTAAACTAAATTAAATCACAATAACAATCTTAAGTTTAGGCAGTCGTGCATGGTTAATGTGGTTGTAATAAAATGTACTGTCATTATTATTATTATTATTATATTTTTTGGTAGGGGGTATGGTCATTTTATGTAGTTAAGGACCTCAGAGGAGGGTTTAGGGGTATGTTAGTAATTTATCTTTTATTTGCAAGCTTGTCCCTAACCGCGTCATCGCCCCGGCGGATCGCCATTTTGAGGTTGTACTCGGTTATTTTTTCGATGGTAGCCTTCGATGCCATGGATATTAGGCGCGCTGTGGCGTCGTTAGTGGCGTTATCTGTATAATATACACAAGTTCTTGTGTGTCTGGAGATGGCTACCACCGCGTGTGGGACACTTTGCAGGAGATGGGACTGTTTGGGAGTTGTTCTGACTATCGCAACGTTCTCGAACGTCTGTCCCTGGGCTTCGTGGATTGTCAGAGTACGCGATCCTTCGTCTGATCCGTACCCCTGGCTGATTAAGAGAGCTTTCTCGGCCTGGGTGTGAACGAGATACAGGGTTCTTTCGGACTTGGGTATCTGCGCATCTGAAAATCGTTTCAGCTGTAGGGACTTAGTTCGGGTGTTAGCCGAGTATATGCCACTGTAGATTTCTCTAAGGGCATACGCTACGTCTTGTGGGTTGCGATAAGTGCACAACAATTCCTTTGTGATGTTGGTGATTTTGTTTGGTCTGTTGTAGTGTAGGGGAAAGAGATTGCAGCGGTCAATATAAGGGAGTTGGTTGTTGTCACCCAGCAGCGTGACCTTGCTGGCTTTTACTATTTGGATGGCCAGGACTATGGATCCGAAATGGTTCATAAGGGCTTCGTCCACCACTAGGTGTGTACACGATTCACCCTTACTCATATCATTTACAAGTAGGGATGCCATGGTCCTCACTCTTTTCTTCGCTTTATCTCCAATTCGTAATTCCAGCTTCTCTCTGAGGTCATTTGCTGCCTCTGTGGTGGTGGTGACAATCATGTCCTCTTCGACGTTTATTTGGGACATGACCCATGTCGTCTTGCCGCACCCTGGGACTCCGTTGACCCAATCAATGGCAGGTTTTATCCAGTGCTCCGGTTTTCTACCTTCAGACAAATCCCCAGAAATAGTGTTGGCCATTTCCAAAATTTTGTCGTCAAGCATCACCTTGGTGCACTTAGCTACCACTACTAAAGGGTCTCCGGCAGGTGTTCTAAAAGTAATCTTCCCATCCTCTTCTTTTGGTTTTCGTCCAGATTCACGAAACCACACGACTTGCTGTAGCCTGCCATATAGGACCCCGACATCTCTCCCAGTAGGACTGTAGAGGTGTCGTTGTCGTATATAGCTGCCTCAGCTTCCCTCAGTTTGATTTGCAACATTCTGCCGTTTAGGCCGACTAAACTTCTCCCGTAGGTCGTGATGATCTCTTTGCAGATATCCTCATTGACTTTCCGGGTGGCTCTAGTGACTGCTACAAATTCTATGAAAGCATTGAGCATGTGGTCTTCTGGTTCTACCGCAGGTCGGGGTTCGGGTGGTGTCACTTGTCCCATGTCTGCTCGGGTGCGGTCTTTCGGTGTTGATGGCTCTGGTCCCAACTTTTTTGTGGGGGTCGCCATATTTTCAATCGCAGATTGGAGCGCTGCAATCTCTCTCATCCGTCGCAGCCTTTTCGCTACCACTTCTGGGATTGAACTTATTGCTCTGCTTAGTGTGGAGAGTGCGGATTCCTTTTTTCTCTCCTTTAGGATGTCGCTCTCTTTTGTGCTCGCATCCTGTGAAGCCTCAGCTCTTTCCTGGACAATCCTGTTCTCCAACCGCTCGGACCCGCTGATGTCTGTGCCGACTATCGGATGATCCCAGCAGTCGGTGGGACGTTCTTCAGGATTTGGCTCTTGAGGTCGCTGTCTAAGATAACTGAGGTTTTGGCCTCTATCCTCGTAGACAATGACTTCATGATGCTTTGAGGCTGCCAGGGCTCCAAGATAATCCTCGGTCATGCCCTTTTCGAGGCTCACGACCATGGCGTCGACACTGATTGTTTTTGAGGGAGCGCGTTCGCTTGTGCCCCTCTCGCCTATCTTTGCCAGCACCTTGCAGGCTTGTTGAAATTCCGTGGTATCAAGTTCTCTGCAGAAGAGTGCGATGGTCTTGTTTTTCCTTCGCACTATCCTGCAGGTCTGCTTTTCCACGGATACCACTTGCAGTTCATTGAACGCTCTACGTTTTATGGTGGTTTTGAAGGTGCTGCCATTGAGAAGCGAGGCTAGGCCCGGCGAGATGCTCACAGTGTTTTTCGCCATAGCCGTGCAGAACGCGATGCCCACTCTTTCGGAATTTGCTTCCATGAAGAGGGCGACACCTCGCAGACGCAAACTGGCTTTCCTGTCTCCCCCGATTGCAGTAGGTTAAAGGGGCGGTGTGTGATTGTTAGGTGTTGCTGTATTTGTGTAATTTGTGTGTTGGTTGTCGGTGTTGAATGGGTTGTTGTTGTCTGTGCTATTGTAGGGTTGGCCGTAGTTCGTGTGAGAGGCGGGGTTGGTTGTAGTCCGTGTGAGAGTCTGGTTGGTGACCGGAGTCGTTCCCAGAGTGCTGTTGCGTTTTGTGGCTATCGAGGCAATTATATCTACGTATTGTAGGAATTTCTGCCTCGTGTCCGCCCCGGCTAATAGGTCTGGCAGCTGGTCTTTTGTAAGCTCCGTCTGAATGTCGCATTCCAAGTGGTATCTAGCCTGTAGGAACCTCGGGCAGTCGAGCAGTATGTGCCACACACGATTCGATGATGTTCTGGTCGCACTCGCAACCGGGGGTCGCTTCTCAGCTTGAACCGGTGCAAATACTCTCTGAATCCACCATGGCCTGTCAGAATTTGTATCTGGAGCGGGGTCAGTTTCGTTTCTCTCACGATGCGATACGCTTTGGCCACATCTGGGAGGAAGGTCTTCGTCACTGATCCCGTTGTTGAGGTAATGTACCGGTCTTGCCACCTGCATACAGTTTCCTCCCTGATTTTTTTCCTGACATACGATAGTGGAACTTCTGCGTAGTCGGGGGAAGGCTTCTCGGAGTGGGCAGCTGATTTTGCCAACTCATCAGCCCTTTCATTTCCCTCGGTTTCCAACATGAGCTCTGAGCCAGAATAGTCTCACCTGTTTTCCTGAAGCACGGATGTCTGATATGTTCTCCCCAATGGTTTTGGCCAAGGGGTGAAGGAGTTTGGGGTTGGACAGCAACTCCAGCGATGATCGTGAGTCGCTGAGTATGTTGACTGTGTCCCGTTCGCTCTCCTTCGCCCTTAGCACCGCCCTATGGAGAGCATATAGTTCCGACTGGAACACCGTGCAGGTCGGGTCCAGGCTGAAGGTATCGTTGACCTCCTCTTTTCCATTCTCCCACCAAGTCAGGGCGGCTCCTATCTGTTTGCCGGCTAGTTTACTGCCGTCGTTTTATTGTTTCCCGAAACGCCCATAAAAATACATACGAAAAGCATTCTACTTTTGCTGTAGACGATTATGACCAAATTCGATATCTCGACCCAAGTATGGCTTGACGCCGAAAATCTCAACTTTGCTTATACGATGTTTTTATATCGTTTTTCCGAATCGCAACGTGAAAATACACACAAAAAGCATCTTTTTTTGCTGTAGATCGATTATGACCAATCCGATATCTCGACCAAAGGTATGACGCCGAAAATTCGACTATTTTTTTTTTTTTTTTTTTTTTTTTAATTCTAATGAAATTCCACGGACACTGGTTCCGTGCCTTTATTGTGTTTGTTTTTAAAGTGTTACAAATTATTTTGATATTTGCTCCGCGATAAAATTAAACTAAATTAAATTACAATAACAATCTTAAGTTTAGGCAGTCCGTGCATGGTTAATGTGGTTGTAATAACATGTACTGTCTATTATTAATTATTATTATTATTTTTTGGGGTAGGGGGTTATGTCATTTTATGTAGTTAAGGACCTCAGAGGAGGGTTAGGGTATGTTAGTAATTTATCTGTTATTTGCAAGCTTGTCCCCTAACCGCGTCATCGCCCCGGCGGATCGCCATTTTGAGGTTGTACTCGGTTATTTTTTCGATGGTAGCCTTCGATTGCCATGGATATTAGGCGCGCTGTGGCGTCGTTAGTGGCGTTATCTGTATAATATACACAAGTTTCTTGTGTGTCTGGAGATGGCTACCACCGCGTGTCGGGACACTTTGCAGGAGATGGGACTGTTTGGGAGTTGTTTCTGACTATCGCAACGTTCTCGAACGTCTGTCCCTGGGCTTCGTGGATTGTCAGAGTACGCGATCCTTCGTCTGATCCGTACCCCTGGCTGATTAAGAGAGCTTTCTCGGCCTGGGTAGTGAACGAGATACAGGGTTCTTTCGGACTTGGGTATCTGCGCATCTGAAAATCGTTTCAGCTGTAGGGACTTAGTTCGGGTTGTTAGCCGAGTATATGCCACTGTAGATTTCTCTAAGGGCATACGCTACGTCTTGTGGGTTGCGATAAGTGCACAACAATTCCTTTGTGAGTTGGTGATTTTTGTTTGGTCTGTTGTAGTGTAGGGGAAAGAGATTGCAGCGGTCAATATAAGGGATGTTGGTTGTTGTCACCCAGCAGCTGTGACCTTGCTGGCTTTACTATTTGATGGCCGGACTATGGTCCGAAATGGGTCATAAGGGCTTTGTCCACCACTAGTGGTGTACACCTATCAACCTTACTCATACCATTTACAAGTATGGATCATGGTCTCACTCTTTTCTTCGCTTTATCGGCACAATTCGTAATTCCGCTTCTCTCTGAGGTCTTTGCTGCCTTGTGGGGTGGTGACAATCATGGCCTCTTCTGACGTTTATTTGGGACATGAACCCATGTCGTCTTGCCGCACCCTGGGACTCCGTTGACCACTCAATGGCGGTTTTATCACAGTGCTCTCGGTTTTCTAACTTCAGAACAATCCCAGAAATAGTGTTGGCCATTTCCAAAATTTTGTCGTCAAGCAGCACCTTGGTGCATCTTAGGCTACCACTACTAAAGGGTCTCCGGCAGGTGTTCTAAAAGTAATCTTCCATCCTGTTCCTTTTGGTTTTCGTCCGAGATTCCGAAACCACAACGACTTGTTGCTGTAGTCCTGCCATATAGGACCCCGTCATCTCGCCGCAGTAGGACTGTAGAGGTGTCGTTTGTCGTTATAGCCCTCCTCGCTTCCCTCAGTTTGATTTGCAACATTCTTCTGCCGTTTAGGCCGACTAAACCTCTCCCGTAGGTCGTGTGATGATCCTTTGCAGATATCCTCATATGACTTTTCGGGTGGCTCTAGTGACTGCTACAAATTCTAATGAAAAGCATTGAGCATGTGGTCTCTATGTCTATACCGCAGGTCGGGGTTCGGGTGGTGTCCACTTGTCCCATGTCTGCTCGGGTGCGGTCTTTCGGTGTTGATGGCTCTGGTCCCAACTTTTTTTGTGGGGGTCGCCATATTTTCAAATCCGCAGATTGGAGCGCTGCAATCCTCTTCTCATCCTCGCAGCCTTTTCGCTACCACTTCTGGATTTGACCTTATTGCTCTGCTTAGTGTGGAGAGTGCGGATTCTTTTTTCTCTCCTTTAGGATGTCCGCTCTCTTTTGTGCCGCATCCGGTGAAGCCTCAGCTCTTTCCTGGACAATCCTGTTTCTCCAACCGCTCGGACCCGCTGATGTCTTGGCCCGACTATCTGGAGATCACAGCAGTCGGTGGGACGTTTCTTCAGGATTTGGATCTTGAGGTCGCTGTCTAAGATAACTGAGGTTGTGGCCTCTATCCTCGTAGACCAATGACTTCATGAATGCTTGGGCTGCAGGGCTCCAAGATATCCTCGGTCATCGCGCCATTTTCAGGCTGCAACGACCCTACTCCGTCGACACTGATGTTTTTGAGGGAGCGCGTTCGCTTGTGCCCCTTCGCCTATCTTTTGCCAGCACCTGCAGGCTTTGTTGAAATTCCGTGGTATCAAGTTCTCTGCAGAAAGAGTGCGATGGTCTTGTTTTTCCTTTCGCAAACTACCTGCAGGTCTGCTTTTCCACATACCACTTGCTTCAAAATTCGACTTTGCTTATACGATGTTTTATTATGGTTCCCCGAAAAAAAAATCGCCGCGTCAAAATACATACGAAAAGCATCTTAAACTTTCTGTGATCGATTATGACCAAATCCGATATCTCTACCGCAAGGTATGGTAATTGACGCCGAAATTCGACTTTGCTTATCCGATGTTTTATATGTTTCCCCGAATCGCCGGAGAAAAATACATACGAAAGCACCTTACTTTGCTGTATATCTATATGACCAAATCCTATATCTCGACCCAAGGTATGGCTTGACGCAGAAAATTCAACTTTGCTTATACGATGTTTTTTATATCGTTTTTCCGAATCGCAACGTCAAAATACACACAAAAAGCATATTTTTTTTTTGTCTGTAGATTGATTATGACCTAATCCGATAATCTCCGACTCAAAGGTTGACTTGACACCGAATTCGACTTTGCTTATACATGTTTATATGGTTTTCCCCGAATCGCCGCGTCAAAATACATCCGAAAAGCAATCTTACTTTGCTGTAGATCGATTATGACCAATCCGAGGATCTCGATCAAGGGTAATGGCTTGAACGCCAAAATTCGACTTGCTTATATGACTTTAATATTGTTTTTTCCGACATCGCCCCATAAAATACATACGAAAAGCTCTTACTTTGCTGTGGATCGATTATGACCAAATCCGATATCTCGACCCAAGGTATGCTTTACGCCGAAAATTCGACTTTTGGGGCTTATACGACGTTTAAAAATTGTTTTCCCTAAAAAGCGCCCCATAAAAATAGATTTGCTGTAAGATCGATTATGACCAAATCCGATACTCGCCCAAAATATGGCTTGACGCCGAACTTCGACTTTGCGTATACGATGTTTTATATGGTTTCCCCGAATCGCCGCGTCCAAAATACATAACGAAAAGCCCTTACTTTGGCTGTAGATCGATTATGACCAACATCCGATATCTCGAACCAATGTATGACGTGACTGCCGAAAATTCCGACTTTGCATGATAACGACGTTTATATTGTTTTCCCGAAATCGGTCGCACCCATAAAAACGATACGAAAATGCATCTTATTTTGCGGTAGATCGATTATGACCAAATCCCATATCTCGACGACCCAAGGTATGGCTTGACGCTGAAATCCACTTTGCTTATAACGAATGTTTTATATGTTTTTCCGATCGCAACGGGTCAAAATACATACAGAAAAGCATCTTTTTGCTGTAGATCGATTTTGACCGCAATCCGATATCTCGACCCCAGGTATGGCTGACGCCCGCCGAAATTCGCTATTGCTTATACGATGTTTTTATATGTTTTTTCCCGACATCGCCGCATAAAAATACATCCAAAAAGCATCTTCTTTCTGTAGATCGATTAGAACCAAATCCGATATCTCGACCCAAGGTGTGGCTTTGACGCCCGAAAATTCGACTTTGCTTATACGATATTTTATTTGGTTTCCCTGATCGCCGGGCGTCAAAAACATACGAAAAGCAACCTTACTTTGCTGTAGATCGATTATGACCAAATCGATATCTCGACCCAATGTAACTTGACGCCGAAAATCGACTTTGCTTATACGATGTTTTTTTTATATTGTTTTCCAGGAATTGCCCCATAAAAATACATACGAAAAGCATCTTACTTGCTGTAGTCCGATTATACCAAATCCGATACTCGACCCAAGGTATGGCTTGACGCCGAAAATACAACTTTCTTATACGATGTTTTAATTCGTTTTTTCCGATCGCAACGTCCAAAATACACACATAAAGTAATCTTTTTTTGCTGTATATCGTTTAATGACCAATCTGATATCTCGACCATTGGTATGGCTTAACGCTGAAAATTCGACTTTGCTTGTGGACTTTTTATATGGTTTTTCCCGAATTTTCCGCCCCCTAAAATTACATACGAAAACATCTTATTTGCTGTAAATCGATTATAACCAATCCGGTAATCTCGACCCAAGGTATGGCTTTGACGCTGAAAACCCGACTTTGCTTATACGATGTTTTATATGTTTTTCCCGAATCGCCGCATAAAAATAAATACGAAAAAGCATCGTTCCTTTGCTGTCGTCGATTATGACCAAATCCGATATCTCGACCCAAGGTATGGCTCGCCGAAAATGCGCTTTTGCTTTTACGAGTTTTTATATAGGTTTCCCCGAATCGCCAAGTCAAAATACATTACAAACGCATCTTACTTTGGCTGAGATCGATTATGACCATAAATCCGTATCTTCAACCCCAGGTATGGCTTACGCCGAAATTCGACTTTGCTAAAACGATGTTTTATATCGTTTTCCTCCCTTTCCCGATCGCCCATAAAAATACATACGAAAAGCATCTTTTTTTTCTGTAGATCAATTAATGCCAAATCCGGTATCTCGACCAAGGTATGGACTTGACGCCGAAATTGGATTTCTTATACGATGTTTTCTCTCTCTTATGGTTTCCCCGAATCGCGCGTCAAAAATACATAGCGAAAAGCACTAACTTTGGCTGTAGATCTATTATGACAAATCCGATATCTGACCAAGTATGCTTGACGCCGAAAATTCAACTTTGCTTATACGATGTTTTTTATATGTGTTTTCCGAATTGCACGTCAAATCACGACAAAAAGTATCTTTTTTGCTGTAAAGATTTGATTATGACCTATACGATTCTCGACTCAATGTATGACTTGACCCGAAAATTCGACTTTGCCTTATACGATGTTTTATATGGTTTCCCCGAATCACGGGGGGGGGGGGGGCGCCGCGTCAAAATACATACGAAAAGCATCTTACTTTGCTTTAGATCGATTATGACCAAATCCGATATCTCGACCCAAGGTATGCTTGACGCCGAAAATTCGACTTTGCTTAATACGACGTTTAAATTGTTTTCTGAATGCCCCATAAAAATAAACCTACGAAAAGCATCTTATTTTGCTTGTAGATCGATTATGACCAACTCCATATCTCGACCCAAGTATGGCTTGACGCCCGAAAATCCAATTTTGCTTATCGTGTTTTATATCGTTTTTTCTTCCGAATCGCCCACGTTCAAAATACACACAAAACGTATCTTTTTTGCTGTAGATCGATTATGATCCAAATCCGATATCTAGACCCAAGGTATGGCTTGACGCTGAAAATCCGACTTTGCTTATTACGATGTTTTATATGTTTTTTCCGAATCGCAACGTCAATACATACAGAAAGCATCTTTTTTTGCTGTAGATCGATTTGACCACATCCGATATCTCACCCAAAGGTAATGGCCTTTTGACGCCGAAAATTCGACTTTGCTTCATACGATGGTTTTATATGTTTTTCCCGAATCGCCGCATAAAAATACATACAAAAAGCATCTTCTTTTGCTGTAGATCGATTATGAACAAATCCGATATCTCGACCCTAAGGTGTGGCTTGACGCCGAAAATTCGACTTTGCTTATCAATGTTTTATATCGTTTTTTCCGAATCGCCACTCAAAATAACACACACATAATATTCTTTTTTTGCTGTATAATCGATATGACCAATCCGATAGCTGCGACCCAAGGTATGACCGTGACGCCGAAAATTCGACTTTGCCTTAACGATGTTTTATATGGTTTCCCCGAAGTCGCGCCATAAAAATACTACGAAAAGCATCTTACCTTTGGCTGTAGATCGATTTGACCAAATCCGATAACTTGACCCAAGTCTGGCTTGAACACGACGAAATTCGACTTTGCCGTATACGAGGTTTATATGTTTTTCTCCCGAATCGTCGCGGGGCCCGCCTAAAAATACATACAAAAAGCATCTTACTTTGCTGTTAGAGTCCGATTATGACCGAATCCGATATCTCGACCCAAGGTATGTCTTGTACGCCGAAAATTCGACTTTTGCTATACGAATTTTTATATCGTTTTCCTCCGAATCGCCACGTCCAAAAATACACTCAAAAAAGTATATTATTTATGGCTGTATATCGCTTTATGGACCAAATCTGATATCTCGACCATTGGTATGGCTTAACGCTGAAAATTCGACTTGCTTGTACGACGTTTTATATGGGTTTTCCCGAATCGCCCCATAAAATACATACGAAAACATCTTATTTTGCACGGGGGGGGGGGGGGTAGATCGATTCATAACCAATCCCGATATCTCGACCCAAGGTATGCTTGACGCTGAAAATCCGACTTTGCTTATCGATGTTTTTATTTTTTTTTTCCCCGAATCGCCGCATAAAAAATACATACAGAAAAGCATCTTACTTACTTTGCTGTAGATCGATTATGACAAATCCGATATCTCGACCCAAGGTATGGCTTGACGCCGACAATGCGAACTTTGCTTTTACGATGTTTTTATCTGTTTCCCCGAATCGCCAAGTCCAAAATACCTACAAAAAGCCTCTTCTTTGCTGTAGATCGATTATACCAAAATCCGATATCTCACCCAAGGTATGGCTTACGCCCGAAAATTCTCGACTTTTGCTAAATAAGATGTTTAATATCGTTTTCCCGAAATCGCCCCATACAAATACCATACGAAAAGCATCTTTTTTTGCTGTAATCATAATGACAAATCCGATATCTCACACCAAGGTTGGACTTGACGCCGAAAATTCGACTTTGCTTATAGCGGAGTTTTAATATGTTTTCCCCGAATCAGCCGCGTCAAAATACATACGAAAAGCATCTGACTTTTGCTGTAATTCGATTATGACCAAATCCGATATCTCGACCCAAGGTATGGCTTGACGCCAAAAATTCAACTGGTGCTTATCGACGTTTATATTGTTTCCCCGAATCGCCCCATAAAAATACATACGAAAAAGCTCTTATTTGCTGTAGTCGATATGACCAAATCCCATATTCTTCGACCCAAGGGTTATGGCTTTACGCCGAAAATTCGACTTTGCTAATACGATGTTTTATATCGTTTTCCTGAATCGCCCCATAAAAATATATACGAAAAGCATCTTTTTTTGCTGTAGATCAATAATGACCAAATCCGATATCTCGACCCAAGGTATGGACTTGACGCCGAAAATTCGACTTTGCTTATACGATGTTTTATATGGTTTCCCCGAATCGCCGCGTCAAAATACATACGAAAAGCACCTTACTTTGCTGTAGATCTATTATGACCAAATCCGATATATGGACCCAAGGTAGGCTTGACGCCGAAAATTCGACTTGCTTATACGATGTTTTATATGGTTCCCGAATCGCCGCCCCCGTCCAAAATACATAACGAAAAGCATCTTACTTTGCTGTAGATCGATTATGACAAACCGAAATCTCGACACCAAGGTATGGCTTTGGACGCATAAAATTCGACTTTGCGTATACGGACGTTTAATATTGTTTTCCCGACATAGCCCATAAAAATACTACGAAAAGCATCTTATTTTCTGTAGATGATTAGACAAAATCCCTTATCTGACCAAGTATGGCTTGACGCCGAAATTCAATTGTGCGTATACCTGTTTTATATCGTTTTCCCGAATCGCCACGTTCAAAATACACACAAAAAGTATCTTTTTTTGCTGTAGATCGATTATGACCAAATCCGATATGCTCGACCCAAGGTATGGCGTGACGCTGAAAATCCGACTTTTCTATACGATGTTTTATATTGTTTTTCCGAATCATAACGTCAAAATACATACAGAAAGCATTCTTTTTTTTGCTGTAGATCGATTTTTGACAAATCGATATCTCGACCCAAGGTATGGCTTGACGCCGAAAATTCGACTTTGCTTATACGATGTTTTATATGTTTTTCCCGAATCGCCGCATAAAAAATACATACAAAAAGCATTCTTACCTTGCTGTAGATCGATTATGAACAATCCGTTTATCTCGACCCAAGGTGTGGCTTGACGCCGGAAAATTGATCTTTTGTTGCTATACGATGTTTTATATCGTTTTTCCCCGAATCGCCCACGTCAAAAATACACACAAAAAGTATTCTTTTTTTTGATGCTAGATCGATTATGACAAATCAGAGGATATCTCGACCCAAGGTTATGGACTTGACGGCCGAAAAAATTTCGACTTTGCTTATACGATGTCTTATATGGGTTCCCCGAATCGCCTTCCATAAAAATACATACGAAAAGCATTCTTACTTTGCTGAGATCGATTAGACCAAATCCGATAACTTGACCCAAGGTTGGCTTGACGCGAAAATTTCGAACTTTGCTATACGATGTTTTATATGTTTCGAATCGCCGCTAAAAATAAAACAAAAATGCATCTTACTTTGCTGTAGATCGATTTTAATGACCAAATCAGAATCTCGACCCAAAGGTATGGCTGACGCCGAAAATTCGGACTTTGCTATACGAAGTGTTATATCGTTTTCCCGAATACCCACGTCAAAATACACTCAAAAAGATTTTTTTTATGCTGTATATCGATTATGACCAAATCTGATATCTCGGCCATTGGTATGGCTTTAAACGCTTGAAAATTCGACTTTGCTTGTACGTCGTTTTATATGGTTTTCCCCGAATCGGCCCATAAAAATACATACGAAAAAACATCTTATTGTGCTGAGATCGATTATAACCAAATCCGATATTCTGACCCAAGGTCATGGCTTGAACGCTGAAAATCCGACTTGCTTATACGTGTTTATAGTTTTCCCCGAATCGCCGTCCATAAAAATACATACGGAAAAGCATCTTACTTTTGCTGTAGATCGATTATGACCAAATCGATAATCTCGACCCAAGGTTTTATGGCTTGACGCGGAAAATGCGACTTGCCTTTTACGATGTTTATATGGTTTTCCCCGAATCGCCAAGTCAAAATACATACGAAAAGCATCTTACTTTGCTTTAGATCGATTATGACCAAATCCGATATCTCAACCCAAGGTATGGCTTACGTCCGAAAATTCGCCTTTGCTAATACGATGTTTTATATTCGTGTTTCCGAATCGCCCCATAAAAATACATACGAACAAGCATCTTGCTTTGCTTGTAGATCAATAATGACCAAATCAGATATCTCGACCAAGGTATGGACTGACGCCGACAAAATTCGACTTTGCTTATACGATGTTTTTAGATGTTTTCCCCCGAATCGCCCCGCGTCAAAATACATACGAAAAGGCATCTTACTTTGCTGTAGATCGATTATGACCAATCGATATCTCGAACCAAGGTATGTGGCTTGACCGGATCAAAAAATTAACTTTGCTTATACGACGTTTAATATGTTTTTCCCGAATCGCCCCATCAAACAAAAAAAAAAATACATACGAAAAGCATCTTATTGCTGTAGATCGATTATGACCAAATCCATATCTCGCCCCAAGGTATGGCTTGACGCCGGAAAATGCGACTTTGCTTTTACGAGGTTTGATATGGTTTTCCCCGAATCGCCAAGTCAAAATACATACGAAAAGGCATCTTACTTTGCTGTAGACGATTATGACCAAATCGATATCTCAACCCAAGGTAGGCTTTACGCCCGAAAATTCGACTTTGCTATACGATGTTTTATATCGTTTCCTGAATTCGCCCCATAAAAAGATATACGAAAAGATCTTTTTTGCTTGCCTAGATCAATAATGACCAAATCCGATATCTCGACTAAAGGTATGACTTGACACCGAAAATCTCGACTTTGCTATACGATGTTTTATATGGTTTCCCCCGAATCGCCGCGCCCGTCAAATAATACGAAAAGCACTTGCTGTAGATCGAATATGACCAAAATCCGATATCTCGACCCAAAGGTATTGGCTTGACGCCAAAAATTCGACTTTGGCTTATACGACGTTTAATATGGTTTTCCGACATCGCCCATAAAAAATAACCTATAAGAAAATCATTCTTACTTTGCTGTAGATCGATTTGACCAAAATCCGTATCTCGACCCAAAGGTTATGGCTTGACGCTTGAAATCCCGACTTTGCTTATACGATGTTTATTATGGTTTCCCCCGAATGCCGAGTTCAAAATACATACGAAAAGCACTTTAACTTTGTGTAGATCGGATTTATGACTAAATCTATATCTCGATCAAAGGTTTGGCTTGGACGCCGAAAATTTGACTGTGCTATACGACGTTTAATATGGTTTTTCGAAATCGTCCCATAAAAAAACATACGAAAATCATCTTACTTTGCTGTAGATAGATTATGATCAATTCGATATCTCGAAACCAAGGTATGGCTTGACGCCGAAAATTCAACATTGATTATACGATGTGTTATATCGTTTTTCCGAATCGCCACGTTCAAAATACACACAAAAAAGCATCTTTTTTTGGCGGCAAGATCGAGGATTGACAAAATTTGACATCTCGAACCAAAGTATGGCTTGATCGTTCGAAAATTTTAACTTTGCTTATACGATGTTTTATATCGTTTTTACGAATTTGCACGTCAAAATACACACAAAAAGTATCTTTTTTTGCTGTAGGACGATTATCAATAAATTTCCGAGATACTCGACCCAAGGTAGACTTGACACCCCGAAAATTCGACTTTGCTTACGACGTTATATGTTTTTCCCGAATCGCCACCATTAAAAATACATACGAAAAGCCATCTTACTTTGCTGTAGATAGATGATGACTTAATACGTATTCGAGACCCAAGGTATGAATTGACGCCGAAAATTCGACTTTGCTTATATACCGCGTTTTAATATTATTTTCACGAATTCGCACCATAAAAAATACATACGAAAAGCATCTTACTTGCTGTAGATCGATTATGGACCAAATCCGATATCTCGACCCAAGGTATGGCTTGACGCCGCGAAAAAATTCAACTTTGCTTATACGTTGTTTTTATACGTTTTCCAAATCGCAACGTTCAAAATTACACACAAAAAGCATCCTTTTTTTGTGTAGACGATAGGACCCAAGTTAGGGTTTGACGCTGAAAATCTTGGACTTTGCTTATACGATGTTTTATAGTTTTTCCCGAATCGCCGCATTAAAAATACATACGAAAAGCATCTTACTGGCTGTAGATCGATTATGGACCAAATCCGAGCTCTCGACCCAAGGTATGGCTTGACGCCGAACCAAAAATTCGACCGTTGCGTATACGATGTTTATTATGTTTTCCCCGAAGCCCCATTACAAAATAAATACGAAAAGCATCTTTTTTTTGCTGTAGATCAATAATGACCAAATCGATATCGCGACCCAAGGTATGGACTGACGCCGAAAATTCGACTTTGCTGTATACGATGTTTTATATGTTTTCCCCGAACCGCCCGCGTCAAAATACATACGAAAGCACCTTACGTTGCTGTAGATCGATTATGACCAAATCCGATATCCTCGAACCAAGGATGGCTTGACGGCCAAAAAAATCAACTTTGCTTATACGACGGTTAATATTGTTTTCCCGAACGCCCCATAAAAATAAATACGACAAAGCATTTATTTGCGTAGATCGATTAGACCAAAACCCATATCTCGACCCAAGGTTTATGGCTTGCTTGACGCCGAAAAATGCGACTTTGCTTTTACGATGTTTTATATGGTTTACCCGAATAGCCCAAGTCAAAATACATACGAAAAGCAGCTTATTTTTTGCTTGATAGATCGATTATAAACAAATCGATCCATTCTCGGACCCAAGGTATGGCTTGACGCTGAAAATCCGACGTTCGCTTATACGATGTTTTATATGTTTTTTCCCAAATCGCCGATAAAAAATACATTACGGAAAAAGCATCTTACTTGCTGTAGACGATTATGACCAAATCCGATATCTCGAACCAAGGTATGGCTTGGACGCCGAAAATGCGGACTTTGCCTTTACGATGGTTTTATATGGTTACCCGAATCGCAAAGTCAAAATCAATACGAAAAGCATTCTTACTTTGCGTAGATCGATATGACCAAATCCGAGTCTCAACCCAAGGTAGGCTTTACGCCGAGAAATTCGGACTTTGCCTAATACCCCCCCCGATGTTTTATTAGGCGTTTCTCCCGACGAATCGCCCATTAAATAATACATACGAAAAGCATCTTTTTGCTGTAGATCAATAATGACCAAATCCGATATCTCGGACCAAAGGTATGGACTTGACGCCGAAAATTCGAATTTGCGTATACGATGTTTTATATGGTTCCCGAATCGCCGCCGTCAAAATACATACGAAAAGCACCTTACTTTGCTGTAGATTATTATGACCAAATCCGATATCTCGACCCAAGGTAGGCTTGACGCCGACAATTCAACTTTGCTATACGATGTTTTATATCGTTTTCCGAATCGCAAAGTCAAATACACACAAAAAGCATATTTTTTTGTTGCTGTAGATTGATTATGACCTAATCGATATCTTCGACTCAAGGTATGACTTGACACCGAAAAAATTCGACTTGCTTATACGATGTTTTATATGGTTTCCCCGAATCGCCGCGTCAAAACATACGAAAAGCACTTGCTGTAGATCGATTATGACCAAATCCGATATCTCGGACCCAAGGTATGGCTTGACGCCAAAAATTCGACTTTGCTTATACGACGTGTTATATTGTTTTCCCGAATCGCCCCATAAAATACAAACGAAACGCATCTTACTTTGCTGTAGAATCGATTATGCCAAAATCCGATACTCGACCCAAGCGTATGGCTTTACGACGAAAAAATTCGACTTTGCTTATAACGACGTTTAATATTGTTTTCCCGAATCGCCCCATAAAAATACATACGAAAAAGCAGCTTATTTTGCTGTAGATCGATAATGAACCAAATCCGATATCTCGCCCCAAGGTTATGGCTTGACGCCGAAAATTAACTTGGATATACGACGTTTTATATCTTTTTTCCGAATCGCAACGTCAAAAATACACACAAAAAGCATCTTTTTTTGCTGTAGATCGATTATGACCAAAATCCGCGATATCTCGGACCCAAGGTATGGCTTGACGCTGAAAATCCGACTTTGCTTATACGATGTTTTATATGGTTTCCCCGAATCCCGCGTTTAGTCAAAATACATTACGAAAAGCACTTTTACTTTGCTGTAGATCGATTATGACTAAATCTTATATCTCGATCAAAAGGTATGGCTTGAACGCCGAAAATTTGACTGTGCTTATCCGACGTTTAATAGGTTTTTCGAATTCGTCCCATAAAAAAACATCCGAAAATCATCTTACTTTGCTGTAGATCGAATTATGAACAATTCGAGATCTCGAAACCAATGTATGGCTTGACGCCGAAAATTCAACATTGCTTAACACGATGTGTTTATATCGGTTTTCCGAATCGCCACGTCCAAAATACACACAAAAAGCATCTTTTTTTGCTGAAGATCGATTATGACCAAATTTGATATCTCGACCCCAAGGTATGGCTTTGACGTCGAAATTTAACTTTGCTTATACGTGTTTTATATCGTTTTCCGAATGCACGTTCAAAATACACACAAAAAAAGTATCTTTTTGCTGTAGACGATTATCACTAAATCCGATATATCGACCCAAGGTATGACGTGACGCCGAAAATTCGACTTTGCTTTTACGAGCGTTTAATATTGTTTTCCCGAATCGCCCCATAAAAAAACATACGAAACGAATCTTACTTGCTGTAGAAGATTATGACTTAATCCGATATCTCGAACCAAGGTAGTGACTTGACGCCGAAAATTCGACTTGCTTATACGACGTTTAATATTATTTTCCGAATCGGCCCCATAAAAATACATACGAAAAGCACTTACTTTGCTGTAGATCGATAGGGACCAAAGTCCGATATCTCGACCAAGGGTATGGCCTTGACGCCGAAAATTCAACTTGCTTATACGATGTTTTATATCGTTTTCCGAATCGCACGTCAAAATACACACAAAAAGCATCTTTTTTTGCTGTAAGATCGATTATGACCCAAGGTATGGCTTGACGCTGAAAATCTGACTTTGCCCTTATACGATGTTTTATATGTTTTTTCCCGAATCGCCGCATCTTAAAATACATACGAAAAGATCTTACTTTGATGTAGATCGATTATGACAAAACGATATCCTCGACCCCAAGGTATGGCTTGACGCCGAAAATTCGACTTTTGTGTATACGATGTTGTATATGGTTTTCCACCGAATCGCCGCGTCAAAAATCATACGAAAAGCACCTTACTTTGCTGTAGATCATTATGACCAAAATCGGATTATCTCGACCCAATGTATGACTTGACGCCGAAAAATCGGATTTGCTTATTACGAAGGTCCAATCTTGTTTTCCCGAATCGCCCCATAAAAATACATACGAAAAGCATCTATTTTGCTGTAGACGATTATGACCAAAATCCAATATTCTCGACCCAAGGTTTGGCTTGACGGCCGAAAATTCAATTTTGCTTATACGAAATGTTTATATCGTTTGTCCGAATCGCCACGTCAAAATACACACAAAAGATCTTTTTTGCTGTAGACGATTATGACCAAATCCGGATATCTCGACCCAGGTATGGCTTGACGCCGAAATTCGGGACTTTGCTTATTACGACGTTTAATATTGTTTTCCCGAATCGCCCCATAAAACTACATACGAATAGCATCTTACTTTGCTGTAGATCGATTATGACCAAATCTGATATCTCGACCAAAGGCAGGCGGGGGTTGGGGGGGAGTGGGGTGCGCGGAGGGGGAGGTGTGGGGTATTGGGGGGGATTGGGGGGCGGGAGGGGGGCGGCAGGGGGGGGGGTCGGGGTTTAGGGGGGGGGGGGGGGGGGGTGGCCTTGACGCTGAAAAATCGACTTGGGCTTATACGATGTTGTATATGTTTTTCCCGAATCGGCCGCATTAAAATAACATACGAAAAGATCTTAACTTTGCTGTAGATCGATATGCCAAATCCGATATCTCGACCAAGGTAAGCTTGACGCCGAAAATTCGACTTTGCCGTATACGATGTTTTATATGTTTTTCCCGAATCGCCGCATAAAAATACATACGAAAAGCATCTTACTTTGCTGTAGAATCGATTTGACCAAAATCCGATATCTCGACCCAAGGTTATGGCTTGACGCCGAACAATTCGACTGTGCTAATACGATGTTTTACATCGTTTTCCCGCAATCGCCACGTCAAAAAAGACACACAAAAAAAGTATCTTGCTTTTGCTGTAGATCAATTATTGACCAAAATCTGATATCTCGACATTGGTATGGCGCAGCGCTGAAAATTCGGACTTTGCTTGTACGACGTTTTATATGGTTTTCCCGAATCGCCCCAAAAAAATACATTACGAAAAAATTATTATTTTGCTGTTAGAGTCGATTATGACAAATCTGAATTCGACCCAAGGTATGGCCTTTGACGCGAAAATTCAACTTTGCTTATTTGATTTTTTATATCGTTTTCCGAATCGCCACGTCAAAATACACACAAAAAGTATCTTTTTTGCTGTAGATGATTATGAGCAAATTTCCGATATCTAGACCCAAGGTAATGACTTGACGCCGAAAATTCGACTTTGGCTTATACGACGTGAATATGTTTTTCCCGAATCGCCCCATAAAAATACATACGCAAAGCATCTTACTTTGCTGTAGATCGATTATGACCAAACCGATATCGCGACCACAAGGTATGGCTTGACGCCGAAATTCAACTTTTGCCTTAACGAGTTTTAATCGTTTTTCCGAATCGCAACGTCCAAAATACACCACGAAAAGAATCTTTTTTTGCTGTAATATCGATTATGACAAAATCTGATATCCGTACCATTGGTATGGCTTACTGCTTGAAAAATCGACTTGCTTGTACGACCGGTTTATTATGGTTTTCCGGAATCGCCTCCATAAAAATACATACGAAAAACATCTTATTTATCTGTAAACGATATGACCAAATCGATATCTCGGACCCAAGGTATGCGTGACGCCGAAAGCGGCTTTGCTAATACCGAAGTTTTAATCGTTTTTCCCGATCGCCACGTCAACATACACTCCAAAAAGTATAGTTTTTGCTGTATTCGATTATGACCAAATCTGATATATCGCCATTGGTATGGCTTACGCTGAACAATTCGACTTGCTTGTACGACGTTTAATATGGTTTTTTCCGAATCTCGCCATAAAAATTACATCGAAAACATCTTATTTTGCTTAGATCGATATGACCAAATCGATAGCTCGACCAAGGTATGGCTTGGACGCCGAAAATTCAACATTGATTATACGAGTTTATATCGTTTTCCGAATCGCCACGGTCAAAATACAAACAAAAAGCATCTTTTTTTTGCTGTAGATTGATTAGACCAAATCTTATATCTCGACCATTGGTATGGCTTAACGCTGAAATTCGACTTTGCTTATACGACGTTTTATATGGTTTTCCCGAATCGCCCCATAAAAAAACATACGGAAAGCATCTTACTTTGTGTAGATCGATTATGACCAAATCCGATATCTCTGACCCCAAGGTATGGCTTGACGCCGAAAATTCAAACTTTGCTTATGCGATGTTTTATATCGTTTTTCCGAATCGCCATGCCAAAATACACACAAAAAGTATCATTCTTTGCTGTAGATCGATTATGACCAAGAGTCACCTCCACTTCAGCTACGTGTTTGGACAACATATTCTGTAATTGTAATGTAGGGGAAAAATCCATAATAAATTTTATAAACTCTGATCACAGTGGTCAGATGGCTGTTATCGACTGTCATCGAAATGTTCCATCTACTAGTTTCACATGTAGGCCCATTACTAAGGGGCGTGTAAAAAAGTTCAAGAAGATATATTTGTAATAAAATATCCTCAATTCCATGTATTGAAAATAGTGTTGATGAATTATATGATAGCCTTTTCGAAATTGTTGAAAAGGAATTTAATGGCATCTTCACAAAGAAGACCGGTGTTGCCAACTTAGTGGATTTTCCACTAAAACTGGTGGTTTTAACATCCCATTTAGTGGCGAAATATTGCTTTTAGTGGCTGGTGGATTTTTCTAGCGGTTTAGTAGAATTCAATTTCAATTACTAAAAATTACGGAGGCCTGGTAGTGACATGTTATTGCATATGATAGTATCACTGATTTCATAAAAATACATACGAAAACATCTTATTCATCTGTAAATCGATTATGACCAAATCCGATATCTCGACCCAAGGTATGGCTTGACGCCGAAAATTCGACTTTGCTACATACGAAGTTTTATATCGTTTCCCGAATCGCCACGTCAAAATACACTCAAAAAGGTATATTTTTTTGCTGTATATCGATTATGACCAAATCTGATATCTCGACCATTGGTATGGCTTAACGCTGAAAATTCGACTTTGCTTGTACGACGTTTAATATGGTTTTCCGAATCGCGCCATAAAAATACCTACGAAAAATCTGTATTTTGCTTGTAGAGCGATTCTGACCAAATCCGATACTAGACAAAAGGTATGCTTGACGCTGAAAATGCGAATCGCAGTTTACGATGTTTTATATGGTTTCCCCGAAATAGCCAAGTGAAAAATAACATAGAAAAGCATCTTACTTTGTGTAGACGATTATGACCAAATCCGATATTCAACCCAAAGGTATGGGCTTTAGCCGAAAATTCGACTTTGCTGAATACGAATGGTTTATATCGTTTCCGAATCGCTCCATAAAAAATACATACCGAAAGCATCTTTTTTTGCTGTAGAGCAATAAGGAACAAATCCCATATCTCGACCCAAGGTATGGACTTGACGCCGAAAATTCGACTTTGCTTATACGATGTTTTTATATGTTTTCCCCGAATCCGCGCGCAACATAAATACGAAAAGCAGTCTTACTTTGCTGTAGATCGATTATGACCAACCGATATCTCGAACAAGAGTATGGCTTGGACGCCACAAAAAATTCAACTTTGATTTTATACGTGTTTAATATTGTTTTCCCAGAATCGCCCCATAAAAATACATACGAAAAAGAATCGTATTTTTCGCTGTCGACGATTTATGACCAAATCCCATATATCGACCCAAGGTATGCTGACGCGAAAAGAACTTTGCTTTACATGTTTTATATGGTTTCCCGAAGCGCCAAGTCAAAATACATACGAAAAGCATTTATTTTGCTGTAGATCGAGTTAACCAAATACGATATCTCGACCCAGGTTGGCTGACGCTGAAAAATCGACTTTGCTTAATACGATGTTTATATGTTTTTTCCCAATCCCCGCCGCATAAAAATAAATACGAAAAGCAATATTAATTGCCGTAGACGATTATGACCAAAATCCGGATATCTCGACCCCAAGGTAGTGCTTGACGCCGAAAAATTCGACTTTGGTATACGATGCTTTATATAGGTTTCCCCGAATCGCCGCGTCAAAAAATACGAAAAGCACCTTACTTTGTGTAGATCGATTATGGACCAAATCCATATTCTCGACCCAATGTATGACTTGACGCCGAAAATTCGACTTTGCTTATCAAGACGTTTAAATAATGTTTTCCCGAAGCCCATAAAAATACATACGAACAGCATCTTATTTGCTGTATGTAGTCGATAATGACAATCCGATATCTCGACCCAAGGTCTGGCTTGACGCCGACAATTCAACTTTGGCTTATACGACGTTTTAATCTTTTTTCCGAATCGCAAGCGTCAAAATACAACAACAAGACATCTTTTTTGCTGTAGATCGATATGACCCAAATCCGATATCTCGAACCAAGGTATGGCTGACGCTGAAAATCGACTTTGCTTATACGGATGTTTTATATGGTTTCCCCGGAATCGCCGGATGTCAAAATACATACGAAAGCACTTTACTTGCGTTAGATCGATTATGACAATATAATCTCGATCAAAGGTATGGCTTGACGCACGAAAATTGGCACTGGCTTATACGACGTTTCATATGGTTTTTCGAACGTCCCATAAAAAACATACGAAAAATATCTTACTTTGCTGTGACGATTATGATCAATTCCGATATCTCGAACCAAGTTATGGCTTACGCCGAAAATTCAACATTGCTTATACGATGTTTTTTATATCGTTTTCCGAATCCGCACGTCAAAATACACACCAAAAAGCATTTCTTTTTTGCTGAAGATCAGATTATGACCAATTTGATATATGACCAAAGGTATGGCTTGACGTCAAAAATTTAAACTGCTTTTTACGCTGTTTTATATCGTTTTTACGAATTGCACGTCAAAATACACACAAAAAGTATCTTTTGCTGTAGACAGATTACACTAAATCCATATATCGACCCAAGGTAAGACTTCGCCGAAAATCGACTTTGCTTTACGACGTTAATATTGTTTTCCCCGAATCGCCCCATAAATAATACATACGAAAAGCATATTACTTGATGTAGATAGATTATGACTTAATCCGATTATCTCGACACCAAGGTTATGACTTGACGCCGAAAATTCGACTTTGCTATTACGACGTTAATATTATTTTCCCGAATCGCCCCATAAAAATACATACGAAAAGCATCTCACGTTGCTGTAGATCGATTATTGACCAAATCCGATATCTCGACCCAAGGTATGCTTGACGCCGAAAATCAAACTTTGCTTATACGATGTTTTATATCGTTTTTTTTCCGAATCGCAACCGTCAAAATACACACAAAAAAGCATCTTTTTTTGCTGTAGATCGATTATGACCCAAGGTATGGCTTGACGCTCGAAAATCTGACTTGCTTATACGATGATTTTATATGTTTTTCCCGAATCGCCGCATAAAAATACATACGAAAAAGCCATTTACTTTGCTGTAAGATCGATTATGACCAATCCGATTATGCTCGACCAAGGTAGGCTTGGACGCCGCCGAAAAATTCGACTTTTGCGTATACGATTTTTTATATGGTTTCCCCGAATCGCCGCGTCAAAATACATCCGAAAAGCACCTTACTTTGCTGTAGATCGATTATGAACAAATCCGATATATCGAACCCAATGTATGACTTGACGCGAAAATTCGACTCTGCTTATACGACGTTTAATATTGTTTTCCCGAATAGCCTCCCATAAAAATAATACGAAAAAGCATCTTTTATTTTCGCTGTAGATCGATATGACAAATCCCATATCTCGACCCAAGGTATGCTTGACGCCGAAAATTCAATCTTCGCTATACGATGTTTTATATCGTTTTTCCGAATCGCCACGTCAAAATACACACAAAAAGTATCTTTTTTGCTGTAGGAATCGATTATGACCACATCCGATATCTCGAACCAAGGTATGGATTGACGCTGAAAATCCGACTTTGCCTTATACGACTGTTTATATGTTTTTACCGAAATCGCCGCCATTAAAATACATCAAAAAAAAATCTTACTTTGCTGAGACGAGATGAACAAATCCGATTATCTCGACCAAGGTGGTGCTTGACGCCGAAAATTCGACTTGGCTTATACGAGTTTTAATGTTGCCCTGATCGCCGCGTCCAAAAACATACGAAAAGCCACCTTACTTTGCTGTAAGATCGGATTATGACCAAATTCCGATATCTCGACCCAAATGTATACGGCTTGACGCCGAAAATTCGACTTTGCTTATACGACGTTTCATATGTTTTTCCCGAGTCGCCCCATAAAAATACATACGGAAAGCATATACTTGCTGTAGATCGATTATGGACCAAATCGAATCTGACCAAGGGATGGCTTGACGCCGAAAATTCGCTTTGCTAATACGAAGTTTTATATCGTTTCCGAATCGCCACGCTCAGAAATACACCAAAAAGATATTTTTTTTGCTGTATATCTATTATGACAAATCGGATATCTCGACCATTAGTATGGGCTTAACGCTGAAAATTCGACTTGCTTGTACGACGTTTTCTATGGTTTTCCCGAATCGCCCCATAAAAATACATACGAAAAACATCTTATTTTGTGTAGATCGATTATGACCAAATCCGATATCTAAAACCCAAGGGTATGGCTGACGCTGAAAATTCGACTTGCTTATACGATGTTTTATATCGTTTTTCGAATCGCCACGTCAAAATACACACAAAAAGTATCTTTTTTTGCTGTAGATCGGATTATGACCAAATCGATATACTCGGACCCAAGGTATGACTTGACGCCGAAAATTCGACTTTGATTATACGATGTTTACATGGTTTCCCCGAATCGCTCCATAAAAATACAACGAAAAGCATATACTTTGCTTTAGATCGATTATGACCAAATCGATAACTTGACCAAGGTATGGCTTGACGCCAAAAATTCGACTTGCGTATACGATATGCTTTATATGGTTTCCCTGAATCCGCCGCGTCAAAATACATACCCCCCTGTCACAAGCCACCTTACTTGCTGTTAGATATATTATGGGACCAAATCCGATATCTCGACCAAGGAGGGCTTGACGCCGAAAATTCAACTTGTTATACGATGTTTAAATGTTTTCCGAATCGCACGTCAAAATACACACAAAAAGTATCTTTTTTTGCTGTAGATCGATTATGGAAATCTGATATTCTCGACCATTGTATGCTTAACGCTGAAAATTCGACTTGCTTGTCGACGTTCTATATGGTTTTCCGGAAATCGCCCCATAAAAATACATTACGCAAACATCTTATTGCTTTAGATCGATTATGACCAAATCGATTATCTCGACCCAAGGATGGCTTGACGCTGAAAATTCGACTTTGCTATACGATGTTTTATGTCGGTTTTCCGAATCGCCACGTCAAAATAAACACAAAAAAAGTATATTTTTTTGCTGTAGATTGATTATGACCTAATCCGATATCTCGACTAAGGTATGACTTGACACCGAAAATTCGACTTTGCTTATACGATGTTTTATATGGTTTCCCCGAATCTGGCGCGTCAAAATACATACGGAAAAGCAATCTTACTTTGCGTAGACGATTATGACAAATCCGATATCTCGACCCAGGTACTGGCTTGACGCCAAAATTCGGGACTTTGTCTATTAACGGACGTTTAATATTGTTTTCCCGAATCGCCCCATAAAAATACATACGAAAGAATCTTATTTTGCGTAGATCGATATGACAAATCCCATATCTCGACCAATGGTATGGCTGACGCCGAAAATTCAATTTTGCTTATACGATGTTTATACGTTTTTCCGAATCGCCACGTCAAAAATTCCAACAAAAAGTATCTTTTTTGCTGGTTAGCTCGATTATTGACCAAATCCGATATCTCGACCCAAGGTATGGCTTGGACGCCGAAAATCGACTTTGCGATACGATGTTTTATATGTTTTTCCCGAATCGCCGCATAAAAAATAATACAAAAAGCATCTACTTGCTGTAGATCGATTAGACCAAATCCTATATCTCGACCAAGGTGTGGATTGAAGCCGAAAATTCGACTTTGCTTCTACGATGTTTTATATGGTTTCCCTGGAATTGCCGCGTCAAAAAACATACGAAACGCACCTTACTTTGCTGTAGATCGATTATGAACCAAAATCCGATATCTCGACCCTAAGGTATGGCCTTGACGCGAAAATTCGACTTTGCTTATACGACGTTTAATATGTTTTTCCGAATCGCCCCATAACACAATACATACGAAAAGCATTTACTTTGATGTAGATCGATTATGACCAATCCGATATCTCGACCCAGGTATGGCTGACCCGCGAAAATACAACTTTGCTTATACATGTTTAATCGTTTTTCGACTCGCAAACGTCAAAATCAACACAAAAAAAGTATCTTTTTTGATGTAGATCGATTATGACCACATCTGATATCTTCGACCATTGGTATGGCTTAACGCTGTGAAAATTCGACTTTGCGCTTGTTACGACGTTTTATAGGGTTTTCCCGATCCGCCCCATAAAAAAATACTACGAAAACATTATTTTTGCTGTAGATCGATAGACCAAATCGATATCTGACCCAAGGTATGCTTGACGTCAAAATCGACTTTGCTTATACGATGTTTTATATCGTTTTCGGAATCGCCACGCAAAATACACACAAAAAGTATATTTTTTTGCGGTAGATCGATTATGACCAATCCGATATCTCGACCCAAGGATGACTTGACGCCGGAAAATTCGACTTTGCTTAACGAGTTCTTATATGGTTTCCCCGAATCGCTCCATAACCAATACATACGAAAAGCATCTTACTTGCTGTAGATCCATTAGACCCAAATACGAAACTGACCCAAGTATGGCTTGACGCGAAAATTCGACTTTGCTTTACGATGTTTTATATGTTTTTCCCGAATCGCCGCATAAAAATACATACAAAAAGCATCTTACTTTGCTGTAGATCGAGTATGACCAAATTCGATATCCTCGACCAAGTATGGCTGGACGCCGAAAATTCGACTTTGCTAATACGAAAGTTTTATATCGGTTTTCCCGAATCGACCACGTCCAAAATACCACTCAAAAAGTATATTTTTTGCTGTATATCGATTATGACCAAATCTGAATCTCGGACCATTGGTATGGCTTTACCCTGAAAATTCGACTTTGCTTGTACGACGTTTTATATGGTTTCCGAACGCCCCATAAAAATACATACGAAAACACTTATTTGCTGTAAGATCGATTATGACAAATCCGATATCTCGACCCAAGGTATGGCTTGACGCTGAACATTCGACTTGCCTATACGATGTTTTATTATCGTTTTTTCCGATCGGCCAACGTCAAAATATACACAAAAAGTATCTTTTTTGCTGTAGATCGATTATGTACAAATCCGATACTCGACCCAAGGTAGACTTGACGCCGAAATTCGACTTTGCTTATACGACGTTTGAATTTGTGTTCCCGAATAGTCCCATAAAAATACACACGAAAAAGCATACTACTTTGCTTCTGTAAATCGATTATGAACAAATCCGATATCTCGACCAAGGTATGGCTTGCGTCCAAAAATTCGACTTTGCTTATACGCCGTTTAAATATGTTTTTCCCGAATCGCCCCATAAAAAACATACGGAAAGCATCTTATTTTGCTGTAGATCGATTATACCAAAATCCGATATCTCGACCGCAAGGTATGTCTTGAACGGGCCGAAATTCACTTTGCTTATGCGATTTTTATATCGTTTTTCCGAATCGCCATGCCAAAATACACACAAAAAGTATGTTTTTTTGCTGGAGATCGATTATGACCGAATCCGATATCTCGACCCAAGTATGACTGACGCGAAAAATTCGGACTTTGCTTATACGATGTTAAAATGGTTTCCCCGAATCGCCGCCCGCGTCAAAATACATACGAAAAGCATCCTACTTTGCCTGTAGATCGATTATGACCAAATCCGATATCCGACCCAAGGTATGGCTTGACGCCGAAAATTCGACTGCTTATACGACGTTTAATATTGTTTTCCCGGACGAACGCCCCCATAAAAAAATGCCGAAAAGCATCTTACTTTGCCTGTAGATCGATTATGACCCAAACCGATATCTGACCCAAGGTAGGATTGACGCCGACAAATTCGACTTATGTATACGATGTTTTATATCGTTTTTCCGATCGCCACGTCAAACATACACACAAAAAGCATCTTTTTTGCTTGTAGATCCGATATGACCAAATCGATTTCTCGACCCAAGGTATGCTTGACGCCGAAAATGCAACTTTGCTTATACGCTGTTTTATATCGTTTTTCCGAATCGCCACGTCAAAATACACTCAAAAAGATATTTTTGCTGTATATCGGATCTGCCCAAAGGATAATATTGACCATTCGGTATGGCTTAACGCTGAAAATAGACCTTTGCTTGTCGACGTTAATATGGTTTTCCCGAATCGCGCCATAAAAATACATACGAAAACATCTTATTTTGCTGTAGAGCGATTATGACCAAATCCGATTATCTCGACCCAAGGTATGACTTGACGCCCGGAAAATCGACTTTGCTTATACGACGTTGATATTGTTTTCCCGAATCGTCCCATAAAAATACACACGAAAAGATCTTACTTTGCTGAAATGATTATGACCAAATCCGATAATCTCGACCAAGTATGTTGACGCCAAAAATCGACTTTGCTTTTATACGACGTTTAATATTGGTTTCCCCGAATCGCCCCATAAAAATACATACGAAAAGTACTTACTTTGCTGTATGATCGATATGACCAAATCCGATATCTCGACCCAATTGTATGGCTGAGCCGAAAATTGACTTTGCTTATACGATGTTTTATAAGGTTTACCCGAATCGCCGCGTCAAAACATACGAAAAGCATGCTTACTTTGCCCTGTAGATCGATTATGACCAAATCTGATATCTCGACCAAGGTATGGCTTGACGCTGAAAATCCGACTTGCTTATACCATGTTTATAGTTTTCCGACTCGCCCCACACAAAATAATACGAAAAAGCATCTTTCTTGCTGTAGATCGATTATGACAAATCCGATTAGCTCGACCCAAGTAGGCTTGACGCCGAAAAATTAACTTTGCATTATACGATGTTTTATATCGTTTTTACGAATCGCCACGTCAAATCCACACACCAAAGATCTTTTTTTGCGGTAGATTGATTATGACCAAAATCTTATTATCTCGACCTTGGTATGCTTAACGCTGAAAAATTCGACTTTGCTATATACGGCCGTTTTTATATGGTTTTCCCGAATCGCCCCATAAAAAAACAACGGAAAGCTTTATATTTTGCTCTGTAGATCGATTATGACCAAATCCGATATCTCGGACCAAGGTTATGACTTGACGCCGAAAATCAATTGCTTATGCGATTTTGTATATCGTTTTTCCGAATCGACCATGCCAAAATACACACAAAAAGTATTACCATCTTGCTGTAGATCGATTATGACCAAGAGTCAACTCCACTCAGCTACGTGTTTGGACAACATATTCTGTAATTGTAATGTAGGGAAAAATCCATAATAGATTTATAAAACTTGATCTACAGTGGTCAGATGGGCCTGTTACGAATGTCCATTCGAAATGTCCATCTACTAGTTCAAATGTAGGCATTACTAAGGGCGTGTAAAAAAGCAGAAGAATATTTGTAATAAAATATCCTCAATTCCATGTATTG